>RJWJ010016344.1:17702-34730 GCA_004363605.1 Indri indri
CCAAGCAAGAGAGTGAGACTCTGTCTCAA
The DNA here is from genome assembly GCA_004363605.1 of Indri indri. Classification (NCBI taxonomy): domain Eukaryota; kingdom Metazoa; phylum Chordata; class Mammalia; order Primates; family Indriidae; genus Indri; species Indri indri. Next base: position 17,732 of record RJWJ010016344.1, read on the forward strand.
AAAAAAAAAAAAAAAAAAAAAAAGGAATCCAATCCTGGCCGGGCGCGGTGGCTCACGCCTGTAATCCTAGCACTGTGGGAGGCCGAGGCAGGAGGATCACTTGAGCTCAGGAGTTTGAGACCAACCTGACAACCCGTCTCTGCAAAAAATAGAAAAATTAGCTGGGCATCATGGCGCCTGCCTGTAGTCCCAGCTACTTGGGAGGCCGAGGCAGGAGGATTGCTTGAGCCCAAGAGTTAGAGGTTGCAGTGAGCTATGACGAAGCCATTGCACCCTACCCAGGGCAACAGAGGGAGACTCTGCCCCCCCCCAAAAAAGAGGAAATTGAACCCCTGTCCTCTTTACCTCCTTCTTCAAAAAAAAAAAAAAAAAAGGAAGAAGCCAGAGAGAACAGAGACTTCAGATTTGAGGAGGGTTGAGTCTCTTCCACGAGGAACGGATTTTCAGCCCTGGCTAAGGCTTCTGGAATGGTAGAGTTTGTAGCAAGGACCCCTGTGAATTCAGAGTCAGGAAGTCTCTCTGGGCAGCCTCTCAGTCCCAGCAATTCATGGCGCGCTGGTGGCGGCGGTGGTGGTGGTGTTGCTGCTGTTTGTGTGTGTGTGTGTGTGTGTATCTTCTCTCTTGTTTACCATTTGCTTTTGGTCTTTCCTACTGAACAGCCGCAGTTCCGGAGTCCTGCCCCATAAACATTGAGGAATAGGTATGAGATCTACCAAATTATATAAATGAACAAACAGCCCATTTTCTTTGGGGTTCCTAACTTAAAAGGAAATATTGCCTTACATTCATCTTGCCACATTTAGAGGGGAAGAAGCACCTTTGAGTCATGTCCCAGGCTCTAGTGCCCCCGGGGAGTAAAGATCCCAAATCCATTTGGGGTATGAGAGAGAGGTGTCCACGATTCTCCTGTTCTACTCACTTCTCTCCCCCTGGGGTCCACCACCATAGACTATTATGAGACCATTAGGATGGATTTTCACACCATACTGGGAAATGAGCGGTTTAGACCTGCTTATCCCTGGTGCCATTAAAGGTTTTGTGTCCTGGACTGGCCTGAGGTAGACCCTGGACACCTGCGAGTGGCCTCCCTCAACCTCAGGACTACACTCTACAGTTGGTCGGCCCTGTCCACTGAACGAGTTCCCTGATGGGTCAGGCTCTGTGCCAGGCTCTGGTGTGCAACAGTGAAGAAGTCACCACCTCTGCCCAGGAGGAGCTTACAGTCTAACGGAGGATTCAAGGGTTCAGCAGTTTTCGCAGTGTGGGGAGTGGAGTGGTCATTCAGGCTGTGGGGATCACGCAGGGCACGTAGGGCCTCCTCTGGTCCCGAGGTGCCTTGGAGGGGAGGACACTGGGAGACAAAGATCCAGTGGCCCAGGGGGACCAGAGGAGGAAATGCCTTCCCTCACCCCAGGGAGCCAGGGCTTCATCCCCAGGACAGAGGTGGCTGAGGCCCTACCTTCCCTCAGGAGGGGGAGCTGAGGGCTGGACAGCAGGAGGAGGTGCGGGGAAGAGATGAGGGTGGCTGAATAAAGGACACAGGTGCTTCCTGAGCACAGTCTGTCCTGGAGCCAGGTGCTCTGCCAGCACTCTCCTGTGATCTCCTTTGGTCCTCATAGCAAGCCTGTGAGCCAAGTACTTCTCTGCCATTCAGTGGATGAGAAGACCAAGGCTCAAAGTAGAGTGATGTGCACAATATCACTGTCAATTTATTGTAAACTGGGAGTGAAGCCCAGGTCGGTGCGACTACAGATTTTGTCGCATGACTAGGCAGGATGCAAACAGGAGGTGGTGATGGGTTGGATACAGAGCACAAAGGAGGGAGAAGCACCAAGAATGGGTTTCTAGACGGGCAGCTGCTGCTCGTCACACAGGGTGGCAGCAGATTTGTGGCAGGAGGATGAGTTTAGTGGTGGTACCTGTACGACTCAAGGCTCTCGGGCTAGTGTCACCTGGGCTGATGGCACCAGCTGATAGCAAACCTCTGCCTTCTGCTCAGGTGCAGGGGGAGATGAAGAGCAGCAGGTGTGGGGGAGGGGTGCTAGAGACTCATGCTGTCCTCCCACAGGATGCCATTCTGTCCCAGACACCCTGCCAGGCAGCCAGCCCCTTCCTGCCCCACCTTGGCTTCCACAGAAAACATTAACACTTTGGGCCTGAACAAACCTACTCTCCTCTCCCCTGCCCTTCATCCTGCCCTGACGAAAACAGCTCAGCTAGGCCCTGTCTCCATGTCCTTGTCCGTGTCCATCATCACATACAGGCACACTCAAAACCCAGTAGTTAAGGTGCAAAAGTAGAGCCTAGGGGCCGGGCGCGGTGGCTCACGCCTGTAATCCTAGCATTCTGGGAGGCCGAGGCGGGCGGATTGTTTAAGCTCAGGAGTTCGAGATCAGCCTGAGCAAGAACGAGACCCCGTCTCTACTAAAAATAGAAAGAAATTAATCAGACAACTTAAACTATATAGAAAAAATTAGCCGGGATGGTGGCGTGTGCCTGTAGTCCTTAGCTACCTGGGAGGCTGAGGCAGGAGGATCCCTTAAGCCCAGGAGTTTGAGGTTGCTGTGAGCGAGGCTGATGCCACGGCACTCACTCTAGCCAGGGCAACAAAACGAGACTCCGTCTCAAAAAAAAAAAAAAAAGTAGAGCCTAGGGCAAGTTCACAAAACAAGGAACAGCTTTTGTGTCCTCTGTCCGGGAGCCAAGTGGCAGTGACAGTACGCAGCCCCTGCACCGTCGTGCCTGCTTCTCTCCATTCTTTCTCGTGTGCTGTGGCTTATGCCCTTATAGGAGTTTCAGGTCCCACGCATCCTGCTGGCTTCCTGGGCTGCCCTGCTGGAGACATCGTCTAGACCTGGCCAAAGCTCCAGCTCCTATAACCTTCACTTTCTCTTCCCCAGGTACCTGGCAGGCTGATGACAACGTTGTCAGTCGTCGGAACACCCAGCACCGGCGCCTGTCATCCAGCAGCCTGGAGGACCCCGAGAATAGGCCCTGTGTGTGGGGTCCTTTGGCTGTCTGAGAGCCCGAGCCGCTGTACTGGGCTTTCATCCTGTCCTCACATTCCCTCCGTCCTCACCGGGCTGCGGGCCTCCTGGACATCCTCACCAAGATACGTGTAGACTTTTTATACTCATGTGAAAGCTGGACGTTGAGTTCAGCCCGCTCCTCCCAACCTTGCCTCCTGTATCCGTGGTCCTTCCCCTCTCAGAAGGGACTGGAAACGCTCCTTTCCTTTCTCCTTGTGGGCTGAAGCCACTCAATGAACTGCAGCTCATGAGACCCTTTGCAGAGACTCTCTGGAATGTTCCCGCTGTATGTTAACGTTCAGGTGGAGCTGAGGTCCACAGGCTAGTTGTTTCTTATGCATCTTCTTTCTCCTTAAGGGGTAAACTGAGAAGACTTGGAGTTTTGGCAGCTGTCTTACAAACATCCATCTGGCATTTTCTGGTCTCTGGCACATCATAACCAACTTGAAACCCCAGTTTGGGGTGGGGTTGGGGGGCGGCTCCTGTGAAAAGGGAGAGCCATATTGTACTATACATGGAGTTTCCCTCCAGAAGCATTAGGAGCTCCTTTCTCAAGGAAAAGAGAAATGGTAGCAACCAAAAGTTGGTTAAAAAAAATTCTTCCTTCTAGTAGCAGAGCTAATCTGTGCCTCATGTGCCTGTCTGCTTGGGGAGGAGTTCTTGAATCTGAGAATCCTGTTAAGACGATTACCCTTAAGGAGAATTTCTCCTGGTCAGGTACGTTCAGGAAGGCCTGGAACTCCATCCTAAGGTGACAACTCAAGAAACACATTTGTTGCCCACTTCCATGTTCCAGGCACTGTGTGAGGACCTGTCGTATGTTGCTGTATTTCATCCTCACCTAGCCCTGGGAGGTGGGATTCTTACTCCTATTGCCCCTAACTCTGCCCCTTTTTTAATGGTTGAAGAAATAGACTAAGAAAGGTATGGACTAGTGATTCTCAAGTTGGTGCCCGGGACCCCCAAAGGCAGTGGTGGAGAGCCCTGGACTCAGTCCAGGCTGTAGCCTGGGGCCAGCAGCCGTGGTCTGGAGGCTGGAGCCTAGGCCTTCACCTCCAGGACGCTCCCCACCCTTCATGTGTTACTCCCCCACCTTCCAGATCTGCTGAGCCTAACCCATGAATGGGAGGTAGAGCCTTCCACATGCTCATTAGCAATCGGGAGATAATGTTCCACTCATGTCCCGTCCCCCACATAAACAGAACCCTGAAACAGCATGGCTAGACTCTAGGTTGGTGGCTGTTAAACTCCTTTCTCAACACTGGCGTTATCAATGGATTCCACAGGACTCTTGGATGGATGTGCTGTCTACTGGCTTTTGGAAAAGGTGGTTGTTTAGTGAGGCATGAGATTATTCTGGAAGCAAAGTTAGAAACAACAATGATTTGTAAGGTTGAGATGTGGGAGCGCCTTACAGGCTATGCCCATTGTGGTAGGCTGTTTTAGGATTTGGAACTGTTACCCTGGAAGAGCTTTTCAAGACCATTTCCAAGGCCAGAGCCCAGAGCCCGGAGGGTCATTTGCACCTTCTGTGTAGCTGCAGAGGCCAGGAGTGTGACGACTGATGGCTGTTGCTGCCTAGCGGTTGTGGCTCACGCCCTGCCCTGGTGGAGGGGAGCCTGTCACCCACCCTGTCTGAAATACCGCAGTGGACTGTGCAGGTTCAGGCCTCACCTCATGTCCTTTCCTTCCCCCAACATTCTTACAGCCCCTTTCATAGTTAAGATTTAAGCCAGTATAAATTGAGCAATAACCCCACTTCCTGATTTCCTTAGAGTATGAGCCCCAGAAGCACAAGGCAACAGGGAACTTCCCTTACTCTGGGGTGGTAGCACACAGAGCCACCTCCTGTCCCCAGCAGGTAGTATTCGCAGTGTGGTGTTACCTGGGAGGATGGGGGGAGGAGCTGAGATGAAGGAAATGCAGGTAAACAGTAGCTGAAGTGGCCAGGACCCCTAAGAGGAAGCTGTTAGCTTCACCCCTTCCTGGAGGATGTGTCCTCCCTCCCAGTAAATGCTCAGGCCTCTCCTAGGAAGAGGCTCAGAAGGACTCCTCAAGGCCTCAGTTCCATATCCAAGACATACTTAGGTTAGAAATGCCCTTTGCTCCTGGTCTCTCAGTTCCTAGGTTCCTATTTCCTCTCTCTTTCTCTCTCCCTCTCTCTCCCCCCTCCTCTTCTCTCTGTCCTCTTTGCTCTGATTTAGCTCTTTGACAAGCAGAAATATCCCATCCCAGGGGGTTGGTCCTCAGTCAGCCTGATGAGGGCAGGTCAGCTGCCAACTCTTCTGCCCTAGTCTGTCTGGAGACATCACATAGTCAGCAGTTCACCCGGAGAGAAGGGATGGGGCCTGACTCCTCCCACGAGGGCACAGACTAACTGTGAAGGCCTGGGGCTCCCTCCTGCCACACTAGGTCTGTGCTCCCCCTTGGCCTTCGCGTGGTGTGATCCTGGCCTCCTCACAGTCTTTTTTCCTTCTACTCAGTTCCATCCTGCCAGAGTTTATACCCTCTCTGGGGCATCTCCTGGGCACAGTCCCACATGCTTTAAGCCTTCTCACCTGGAGAGTTAGGATCCTGCCCACCTGGTGTTGGCACTCTGGTTGCTCACTTTGCTTTAGGGTCTGCACACCTGTTGTGTGCATGTGTACAGTGTTTATGCCATCTGGTGTACCCCTCGCTCCCTGGAGTACACTCGTGCGCACACTACAGTGGGGACATCAAGGATGCAATATTTATGGATTGCTGCATGATTCTTAAAAATGAATAAAACTGTTTACAAGGGAAGGAGAACTATTAACTGCAAAGTGGGCTTATGTGTGAAAGTTTCTGTCCAACTTTCTCCAGCACTCTGTAATATTTTTAGTCAAGAGAATTTAGAGTTGGAGGAGTGGGAGAGGCAAGGGGTAGGGAAAAGTATGTTCCTGGCTGGAAGTTGACATGCCATTGCCTGGCTTTCTGCGAGGCCTTTCCGGGCACCAGGCTCCCCAGCCCTGTGCTCCAGCTCCTGGGCACAGGCTGAGTGGCAGCCCAGCCCCCACCTCGGCCTCTGCAACCGTCTTAAACCGGAGAACTTCCAACACTGCAGCTCCTCAATAATTAAAGAGCAGGAAAGCTGGTGACAGGAGGGAGGCCAAGGGAAGGGAGGAGGGAGGGCCACAGTCCCCAGTGCTCCTCTACCTTTAGTCCCTGTCACTTAAAGGTTGGTGAAATTAACGTGGCAAATGACCCCGTTAGGAGAATTTTGTCAAGTCCATGACCTGTGAGTTTTACCCACGGGCTCTGCTTCCTCAGCTATCTGGAAAGGAGGGACTGCACTTCTACAGAAACCTCTGGAAAGTCAGCTTACGGGAACCGGCTGAGGGTATGGGTGGGGAGGGAGCTGTTTACCGCGAACCCCTGGATTACCCTCCCCGCCGCGGTGTGTCTGCGATCCGTGTGGCCGCTACTGTGGACATGAGCGGCAGGTGGCATCGGAGAGTCAGACCTGCCTGCGGGCACCAGAGACGACACTCAGGGTCTGGAGAGAGGAAAAGGCCGCAGAAGCATGAGAAAGTGCCACTCGCAGCGCAGAAGAAAGAAAACCTCAAGGACATAGTTCCTGAGCCTGCGCTCGCTCCAGCCTTGGTCCCCAAGCCCTGGCTCCGTCCAGGAGCGGTCAGCGCCTCGGAGCACCCTGGACTGGATGCGGGCGGGGGCGAGAGTGGCGGTTTCCCAAGGTGAAGGGCCGATGGCGGTTCCTGGGGCCTCAGGCCGAGCCGCGCGCTTCTCCGACCCCAGCGCGGGGCCCTAGGGCGGGAATGCGCCGAGCCGGGACGGGGTGGCGGGTAGGGGGTTGGGTGGCGCGGGAGAGGGCGGCAGAAGGAGGGAGTTCGAAGAGAGTTGCCGCCGGAGAGAGCAGCAAGTGTCCGCGGTCGCCTTGGAGACGCGCTGGCCAATGGCAGCAGCGGAAGCTGTTTATGGGGGCGGAGCGTCGCCATGGCAGCAGGAGAAGCCTTTGGAGCGGCTACTTAATGCCGGTCCCAGGGTCGCTGGCGCTCAGAGAAGCGCCGTCGGACGGGGGGGGAGACGAGGGGCGCTGGCGGGGCCCTCAAGCTGGGGGCAGAGAGCTGCGGGAGGTGGGAGGAACATCTTCCAGAACCTTCCTCGGTCCCGGGCTGCTCTCTGAGCCAGGTAAGGGGCCGGCGGGGTGGGCTACAGGCCTCGGGAAGGGAGGGCGTCGATACCAGCCCGCTCTCCCATCCGTCCCCGACGAAGGGGTGGGCCCGGGGACCGACATCTGAGGAATCTGAGGAAAACCTGCTTCCTGCCTCCCCATAACTCTCTGTTCCGTTTCCTTCCTTTCCCTTGACACCCCGCCGCCCCCATCCTAATATCCCTTTTCAAGAATCAGACGACATCCTCCGCTCCCGTCCCGTCGTTCTGCCCTCCCGGACTTCTCGCCCCATTTCCATTTGCTGCGGGGAGGAAGGGGGTCCTGATTTCCTACTCTTCGAGAGAAAGGGACAGACTCGTATGCCCCTACCCTCTTCCCTCTTTTGGCTAATAAAACTCGAAGAGGAAAGGAAGAGGGAGGCGGATCCGGTGGGTCGGACCCCAGGGCATTGCTTCTGTTTCCCAGGCATTAAAAGATCCAGCTGCGGGGACGGTTTTAGAGGAGGTTCGGCCTTACACACACCCTCTCCCCTCGGGGTGGGGTAAGAGTATTCAGCTCCAGCTGTGGTCCCCGCAGGCACCACATACGTATTTGGAGGAGGCGACCTCGGGGTCGTGAGATGGAAACGCACGTCCAGGAGGCCGTGTAACTGGAGCTGCGGGAGTTGGCGGCCCTGAGAGCACGGCAGGCCACCCGCGGCGCAGCCCGTGGATGGTGCCCGCCCCCTCGGAGAGTCCCCGCAGACATGGCGGAGAGCTGGCTGCGCCTCTCGGGAGCAGGGCCGGCGGAGGAGGCCGGGCCGGAGGGCGGCCTGGAGGAGCCGGACGCCCTGGATGACAGCCTGACCAGCCTGCAGTGGCTGCAGGAATTCTCCATTCTCAACGCCAAGGCCCCCGCCCTGCCCCCGGGGGGCACCGACCCACACGGCTACCACCAGGTGCCTGGCTCCGCGGCGCCAGGGTCCCCCCTGGCGGCCGACCCCGCCTGCCTGGGGCAGCCGCACACGCCAGGCAAGCCCACATCGTCGTGCACGTCGCGGAGCGCGCCCCCGGGGCTGCGGGCCCCGCCCCCCGACGACGTGGACTACGCCACCAACCCGCACGTGAAGCCTCCCTACTCGTATGCCACGCTCATCTGCATGGCTATGCAGGCCAGCAAGGCCACCAAGATCACCCTGTCGGCCATCTACAAGTGGATCACGGACAACTTCTGCTACTTCCGCCATGCGGATCCCACCTGGCAGGTAGGGGAGGTGCGGGGCAGTGGCCGCTCCCTCCCCACTCCCTTCCTCCCCAGTCACACTGGATTCACATCCCAGATCTGCAGGCCATGTAGGCGCAGTGCAGCAGCCAGTGCCCCGGAGGGGAGGACCAAAAGAGTCCAGTGCTTGGAACTGCCTCTCTTTTGACTTCCGGAGAGCTGGGAGGGAAAATGTCCAGGGGCAGAGAGCATCAGGGGTGCAGCCTGAGGTTCAAGGGGAAGGAACCTGCTATTCATCCAGGAGACACAGCCAAAGGCCAGGGCTAGACTATGCGTGGACACAGTCCCCTGGGGGGAGGCTGGTGGACTGAGGGCACATTCTTGTACCAAGTCCTAGAATTCCTAGACACTGCCCTGCCCAAAGAGAGTTTGCCAGGGCCAGACTCAGAAATGGACACTGGAGTGTGGCCTCGGAGCCAGGCTCTACATCCCACCTTTTCGCAGTTGGCTTGGGGAGGGGTGTGGGGCATGCTGTGGGGTGTGAAGGCCAGCTGTGTCCCTGGGGGGGCCAATGGGGCCTTCCTAAAGGTGCTGTTCCAGCCCCCCAACAGCAACTCCTCCCCAGTTTCCTGCCTCCACCCCCTCTTCTCAGCCAACCTCCCTGGGGGAACAATTACCTGAGCCAGGTACTTTCCACAGGGGCTCTGCCTACTGCACTGGCTTTGTGCTCCAAGTCGCAGGAACCTGATGCAGAGCAGCCAGGGGCCCAGGCCACCATGTAAACATCCAGCTTGCCAGGAGGTGGGGGGAGCACTGTCCCAGCCCTGCACCTTACCCTGCTGTCCCAGCCCAGGACCCTATTCCTCAGCATGGTTTGGACAAGATTAAGCATCTAAGAATGGAAGCACCCAACGATGATGGGTTTGAGGCTGGGTAGATATTGCACTGAGAGTCAACCATCAAGACCAGGGCAGTTGGAGACAGAGACCCCAGCGATGCCCAGACTCTTCTCTGGGGCACCCAGAGGGGGCAGGCCACAGAATCACAGTGCCAAGCCATTCCAAATGGCCCTAACCCTGGGGCAGTGCCATCTGTAGCCTCCGTGAGAAAGCAGAGACCCCCCCCCACCCCCACCCTACCCTAAGCCTGTGCAGCTTGGGCTTCTGGAAATGGCCCCAGGAATGAGCGCTATGCTCCTGGCTGGGTAATAATCAACCGAGCCTGGGCGGGAGGAGGGGGCCGTGGGGGGTGAAGGCCCAGGCCAGCAGCCGGCTCAACAAACAAGGAAAGACACCAGATACACACACACACACACACACACACACACACACACACACACACTCACCCCATCCTCAGCTGCCCAGCCCCCTCCCCCGACCCACTCACTCCACAAACAGAGAGGGCCAGCCAGGCCCAGGCCAGGGAGATGGCGGTCCAGACCCTGGGGGAGCCCAGGGCTTTGGCCAGAGGCCGCAAGTGGAGGGGTAAGGGAGGGAGGGCAGGCGACAGGGGTGGCACTAGCCACCCTGCAGCTCAGAGCTCGGATGACTGAGCAGGCAGATATCCGGGCAACAGGGAACAAAAGCCCTCGACAGCACTCTGGGCTCCTGGTTCCCTGTGGCTGGTGTCCCAGAGCCATAGCTGTGCCTGGTCAGAGCAGCAGGTCTGTGGTCCCCTCCCCTCCCCCTTCCAGAGAGACGATGGGGGACCTGCAGGAGTGCTAGGTGCCACTTCATCACCAGGGTCCGCACTGACCTATAGGTTCCTTTCTCTCTTGTTCTCTCCCTGTGCCAGAATTCCATCCGCCACAACCTGTCCCTGAACAAGTGCTTCATCAAAGTGCCTCGGGAGAAGGACGAGCCGGGCAAGGGGGGCTTCTGGCGCATTGACCCCCAGTATGCTGAGCGGCTGCTGAGCGGGGCCTTCAAGAAGCGGGGGCTGCCCCCGGTCCACATCCACCCGGCCTTCGCCCGCCAGGCCGCGCAGGAGCCGAGCGTCGCCCCTTGGGCCCGGCCGCTGACGGTGAACACGGAGGCCCAGCAGCTGCTGCGGGAGTTCGAGGAGGCCACTGGGGAGGCGGGCTGGGGTGCAGGTGAGGGCAGGCTAGGGCATAAGCGCAAACAGCCACTGCCCAAGCGGGTGGCCAAGGTCCCTCGGCCCCCCAGCACCCTGCTGCTGACCCAGGAAGAGCAGGGCGAGCTGGAACCCCTCAAAGGCAACTTTGACTGGGAGGCCATCTTCGATGCTGGCACGCTGGGTGGGGAGCTGGGTGCCCTGGAGGGCCTGGAGCTGAGCCCACCGCTGAGCCCTGCCTCGCATGGGGACGTGGACCTCACTGTCCACGGCCGCCACATCGACTGCCCTGCAACCTGGGGGCCTCCAGTGGAGCAGGCTGCTGACAGCCTGGACTTTGACGAGACCTTCCTGGCCACCTCCTTCCTGCAGCACCCCTGGGACGAGAGTGGCAATGGCTGCCTGCCCCCGGAGCCCCTCTTTGAGGCTGGGGATGCCACTCTGGCTGCCGATCTGCACGACTGGGCTAGCGTGGGCGCCTTCTTGTAAGAGGCCAGGCCCCACCCCACCTCTGGACAGTGCCCAAATCAGGGTCCCAAACTTCCCCCCCAGCACAGGCCCACGGACACCCCATCACCCAGGCAGGGGCTGGGCCAGGTCTCCCAAGGCTGGCCCCATGAGGCCACACCGCCACCAGCCCTGGCTGTCCTCAGATTCAAGCCCAGGAGGCTGAGAACTGGGGGCCCAGGACCAGAATTGCTGCCTCCCCTCCCAGCCCCCTTGTACACACAGTGTTTCATTGATTCATGTCTCCCCTGCCCCAGGAACCGTCAAAAGGGCCCTGCACCATGAGAGCTGAGGAATGGAGGGGCCCTGGCCAGGCTGGGGAGGAACAGAGAGGGCCCTCCCCAGAGCACCCCGGCTTCCCTCCTGCTTCCCCAGGTCTCTATCCAGAGAAAGTTCCTGGGTACAACTAATGCTAATTAGGTGACAACAAATTAACCCCTGGAGGTCTCTCCTGGCAGAGCTTCCCTGGGGCCTGGCAGGCAGAGGCTGGCCTGGGAGAGGGGGTGCAGAGCAAGGAGACAGAAATGAGGGGGGTGCAGGGTGGGGCATGGAAATCTTCCCCAGGCCTCTGGGGTCTTGGCCTGGCCCCATCCCTAGGGCAGATGTAAATCCCTAATCTTTGAGCCCAGCTTGAGACTGAGAGCAGCAGGAAGTTGGGGTGCTGGGGATAGCCGATCTTTGGGGAGGCCGGGAACAGACAGACTAATGTAGTGAGAGTAGCTGTAGCTAAGGCTTAACTGGGAGGGGCGCCAAGCTTGCTCGAACCACTGGGACCAGGAAGGGGGGAGCCCCGCACCCCTGCCTGCTCTTGTGGGGGGGCGTGCCTTGCTCCACCATGACCTCCTGGGCTGCATCCCACATCCACCCTCCTGCCCCATGGGGCAATTTAACCTTTTTCATGGAAAGTTATTTACAATAAAAAATTTTTAAAAATAAAATTTTTAAAAATCTGAAAATAGACCTGCTCAAAACTTTCTTTGGGAACAGGTGAGGGCCCAGCCAGTGTTGGAGGGGTGGGGAACGGCTGAGAAGACGATGGGGACACTGGGGGCTTGCAGAGAGACCCTGATGAACTCCCTACGCTCTCAGCAGCCCTCAGAAGTCCCCACAGCCTGGGCCTCAGCGCCCCCATCTGCCCAATGGGGAGACTTGTGCCCATAGCCCCGGGGAGCAGGAGCCAAAGGGAGGGGTGTGCCCCTGGCCCCTGCTCCAGCCCAGGGACTCACAAAGGCTCATGCCCTCCCCCACCACGAGGACCTGCCCAGGCTCGCCTGCCCAAGTCTTTGGTCTCTCATCCCCAGCCTGGGCCTGTGTCTAGCACCTCCCTCCCTCCATCCTCTCCTGGAGGGACTGGGTGTGAGGTCAGAGGGCCCCAGCCCCAGGGCCCCCACGTCCCACTCTGGCGTGTATTTACCCAGTGCAGATTTGGGGAGGAGGAAGGCCACCAGGGAAGTGGGCGTGGAGTGCTCAGACTCTCCCCCATTCACACTGGCAGGTCCACTCTCTGAGGAACCAGACTATCAGTCCTGGTGGGAAAACTGAGGCACAGGAACTGTATCTGGGTGACACTCAGCCAGCACCATTTCAATCCCCTCACCCTAGCTTTGCCTGGGATCCACGTCCCCACCCAGCCCCTGCCACCCACACACCCGCAGTGGTGCACAGCACCCCCAGCAGCTCCCAAGCACACATGTACGTGCACGCACGTGCACACACACACACACACACACACACACACACACACACACACACACACGGCACAAATGGGCACTGTCCCGAGCAATCCTGCCCTGCCTCCATGGACCCCTTTCTCCCAGTGCCCCTTTCTTTGTCCTCGAGGTTGGCTCTAAGCCAATCTGGCATTCCCCTGCTAACTTGCTGCTTTCACTTGCTAATTATCCCAAATATTCCAGAAGGGCTCGCACACTGCAGGCCTTACTGAGCCCACCCCCTTCACAATGCAGGCTGAGGGGGCTGCCCAGCTTCCACTCCACCCACCAGGCATCTCCTCCCTCTCTCTCCCCACCCCCAACCCCTCCTCTCCGTGGACCCCAGGGTTGGGGAAACGAGGTGGGCTCCAGCCTCCCCCCCTGGCCTCCAGGATCAGCCCCCAGCCTGGCCCGAGGTGGGAACACCCTGGATTGACAAGTGGAGTGTGCTGGTGGGGGAAGAAGGGCAGTGCCAGGGGTCAGGGACAGGCAGAACCGCTCACTGGGGGAGCACACAGCCCAAGAAGAGTGAGGTTTGCTCCTGGCTACCGGCGACAGTCACCCAGTCACTGAGAGCTCCCCCGAAAATCCTGAAGCCAGGCTGCACCTGGACCAATTAAACCAGAACCTCTAGGGCAGGGCCCAGGCGTCAGCATGTTTAAAGGTCCCCAGATGCTTCCAATGTGCAGCCAAAACCAAGGGGCGCCTGGAGAAGGCTTTGCATGCCCTGCAGCAGGCGTCGTTGGGGAGTGGGCAATGTGGGAGCCTTAGAGCCCGCCCTCAGCGGGGTGGCCTTTTTAAAAAAGGTGTTAATTTACCTCTTATTTATTTATAGACTCAGTGGAATCCCAACCAAAATATGTTTTGTACCATGTGACAATAAGTTGCCAACCCGATGCCCCGTCGCCCTAATATTTTAGTGTATATTTCCTGAAAACAAGGACACGTCTAAACGCCAGTACAATCATTAAAATTAACATCGGCCTGTTGCTCCCATCTAATCCACAGACCCCACTCAGATTTTGCAGGTGGCCCCAGTGGTGCTGCTCTGAGCCCCACCCTCCTCAGGACCACACGTGCATTCACTGTCCCATCTCTTTTGAGCTTGTGGCCCATGAGTCAAGTTCTCTGGGCAGGTTCCACATATCCTTTAATCCGAACTTGCAAACCCCACTTTTGAGGTGACCAGCCCTGAGCCACTTCATGCTTAGGTGTTGGAGGAAGACCCCCCAAAGCAAGGAGCCACCCGTCTGTCCCCTAACTTCCTCCTTTTCCCCATCCTCCTGCCCCCACGGATCCCCCAGCCAGGGATTCGAGGAAGGGGGGTGGCCAGCCAGTGGGGGGAAGGCCAGGAGCTCAGACCTGGGGGGACTCCCTCTCCCAGCGCAGAGCACATCCTGTTCCACAGACAGGCCACCTGGAGCCCAGTGACTCTCAGGTCTGGAAGGTCCCCAGGGATCCCCTCGAACCCCCACTTGTGCTCTGCTGGGGCAGACTTGCCAGGCCCCCTGCTGAGCCGGGCTACTCCGGGGCAGGAGTCGCTCTCCAGCCCACAGGGCCGGACCGGGCTTGCGGGGAGGAGGGAAGCCGAGGGTGGGGAGGCAGGGACTCAGGAGTCAAGAGCAGTTCCCGCTGGGCTGAGGCCCAAAGGTAACAGGTGTACTGTGGACTCCCTGCAGGGGGCAGGGGGCTGGCCCTGGGGCAGGCCCGGGCCTGTCCGGAGTAGCGCGTGGGGAGGGGCCGAAGAGCCTGCCCTGTTAACAATGGGGAGAGCCGCCCGGGCTCCTGCTGACACATTCCTGTTTGATGAGAAGGAAAACACAGGTGACAAGGGAGGGGAGGCACCTGGGGCAGGGGAGGGGGCTTCGTGAGGCCACCCATGCCGGGGCCATGCTGACCAGCTGACCGGTGTTAGTGGCGTTAGCGGAGGGGCAGGTGATGAAGTGTCCAGAAGCCCGGGGTGGGGGTGGGGGGTTGCCTTCCGCCCAGGGCACATGTATGCACCCCACTCCGCCGCCCCAGGTGAGACAGGTCAGAGCCACAAGGCATGCTCAGGCCTGAACTTTCCCTGCATGCGTCAGATGCTGGCAGGGGCCAACTGGAAGGACACTGTCTCCCAGAAGCCAACCAGCCTGAGCTGGCTGGGCAAGGAGAGGTGGGGGCACATTAACTGACAGGGGCATCAGAGCTGAAGGCCCCCCTGCTGGCCCACTCCTGCCTCCCAGTGGCATCTCGAACTGGCTGCCCCAGACCCCACCGGCCCCGGGGTGAGGGCAGGATGGGACGCTGGGGTCTGAGCCCCAGGCCCTCTTTCCCTCTTGAGGAAGCAGCTTCCCAGGAAAGCAAAGTTCCAGGACCTGGAGAGGACAAGGATGTGCCAGTGCACACCCCCGCTCGGCCGCCCCGCCCACGCCCCCCAGGGCCCTGTGAAGCAGAAGCCCTCCCAGCCTGCTGTTTGCCCAGGGAATTAAGCCCAGGCTGGAGGCTGCCCTCCTGGTTCCTCCCCTCATCCAGCGGCACACAGGCCATCAGCGGCCCTGCCCCCAGGCTGCCTAACTGTGGGCACCAAGCCCTGTCCCCAGCCCCACCCAGCATCCTCAACGTCCTTAAAGCAGCGAACTTTGCCAGGAGTTGGGCAGAGGTGAGGAGGGAAGGTGTGAATTGGGACCCAGGCCCTTCCTCATAAGCCTCATAACCTGTCTGCCCTGCTCACTCCTACATTTGAAGCACCAAACGCAGTGCCCAACTTGTTAAGCATTTCTGGAATGAATGATGGATGAATGAATGAATGAATGTGCTGGCAGATCAATAAAAGGTAGAAATGCAGGAAAGCAGCCTGGGCTAGAAAACTCCAGATAGTCAACACCAAGGGGTTCTCCCATCTCAGGGCTGGGGACAGTCCTGAAGCCCCCAGGGGCAGTGGTTTGACCCGAGGACGTGCAGAGGTTTGGGGAGGGCCTTCCAGGCCCCAGGAGAACTTTGAGGAAAGCCCCATGCTGCCCTGTTCTGGAAACAAGTGACAGGCCCATTTGTGAGGCTGTGGATTTTGGTGCCTGGGGGGGAGGGGCTTGAGTGCCATGAGGCTGCTGTGGGGGGGGGGAGGAATTGGGGATGGTGGAGGGAGGCCTTCTTCACTCTCAGAGGCTCCCCCATCCCCAATTCCCCTGGGGCGGTCACTGCCAGTCCTGGGAGTGAGGAGCCAGAGGGCCCAGAGGAGGGCTGGGGAGGACAGACCGGCATTCAAGGCCCCCACCTCTTTTATTATCCCCCAACCCACAGGGTTGGCAATGGGCCTTCTGCCTGTTTACACCCCAGCCACAAGGTCACCAGGACAGAGCCGTGCCCAGCCCAGCTGTCTTCTCCTTGCCCCACTGCACTGGGCCCTGGGGACACCAAGCCAGACACTCCTGGAGCCTGCCCAGGCCACTGGCCCAGGGTCCTGAGGGTGGGAGACCTGGGAGGAGTCTGAGAATCCCAGTGCAGGGTATTTGGCTAAAGATTAATCCTGGCCTGGTGGGGGACTGACTGGGTGGCTGGGCTGGGAGCCAGTGCTGTCCCACCAGGCCAGGTAGGGTAGGGTAGGGATTGGGGTACAGGAGGCATGGGCAGGTGGACCCCACAGAGGGCCAAGACTTGCACCCCAGCCACACCCTCCACCCATGTGCAGGCTTCACTGGAGGGAGTGGGAGACTGGTTGGGTCTCATCCCGGAAGGAATCCAAGGAGGGGAAGAGAATCAACTAGACTCTCCCCACCTGGGCCCAGGCAGAGGTGGGTCATGAAGGGGGGCGCTCCCCACCCCGGGCCCCCACCAAACACTTGAGCTCAAGGCTCCATGCCCTGGCTCAGGGAGCTCTTATCGGAAGGAAGAGTTTGGGAGAAAATGAGGTGTGGGGTAGGGTGGGGGGTGGGGAAGGGTGGGGGCATCGGGGAGTGGACAGTGGGAGAGGAGGAGGAGGATGAGCTGCTGGGACACCAGTTTCCATATGGTGCGGACCCGAGAGCACCAGATACCCTCAGTTTGCAGAGGAGCAAACCCATCTCCACGGTCTCGGTGTGTTCTCCACCTAATAGCCAATGGCCTTTCTTTTTTCTTCTTTTTTTTTTTTTTTTTTTTGAGACAGAGTCTTACTCTTTTGCCTGGGGCGAGTGCCGTGGCGTCAGCCTAGCTCACAGCAACCTCAAACTCCTGGGCTCGAGCAATCCTACTGCCTCAGCCTCCCAAGTAGCTGGGACTACAGGCATGTGCCACCATGCCCGGCTAATTTTTTTTCTATATATTTTTTAGCTGTCCAATTAATTTCTTTCTATTTTTGGTAGAGACGGGGT
>RJWJ010016345.1:0-34644 GCA_004363605.1 Indri indri
TAGAGTCAAAACAGCAATCAGAGTTGTCTGATTCCTGTAGATCCACGGTGTTGGCTAATTGGTCATAGTGTTCCTAGAAGTGAAATAGATTGTAAACTTACTAAATTGTTACTCGGTCTGTATAAGCAAAAAACTTCTAGGTCAAATGAACAAACATCTACTCTAAACCATAAAAACAGAGAGGCACAGCTTCTCAATCAATTCCTACACTTGAGCTTATTTATAGATCCAGGTCCTTGAATGAAGGTGAGTCTCAGTGCCCTCGAGGAAGGACCCTAGTACACTATCAAAATTTATACTGTTAATCTTTCTCCCAGTCTTCTCCAAATAGACCTATGGCCCCCTTACCTGTGGGATGAGGATAGTACGGTGGATAAGACCAAGAGGAAGAGAATAGGACTGTGCATTGGACAAAGGAAAATAATCAGACCATTCAGGGGCTATTGGACACTGGCTCTGAATCAACACTAATTCTAAAAGACCCCAACGTAACTGTGGTCCACCAGTCAGAGGATTATGATGGTCGGCTAGCTCAAGTCTATCTCACAGTGCATCCAGTGGGTCTCTGAACCCATCCTGTGGTTAATTTCCCAGTTCCAAACTGCATAATTGGAAGAGACACACTTGGCAGCTGGCAGAATTTCAAATTGGTCCCCTGACCTATGGAGTGAGGAATGGTATGGTGGAAAATGAAAATGAGTAGAACTGCCTCTACCTAGAAAAATAGTAAACAAAAAGAAACATAGCATTCCTGGATGGGATTGCAGAAGTTGATGTCATTACGAAGGACTTACAAGATACAGGCATGGTGATTTTCACCACATCTCCATTCAACTCATCTATTTGGCCTGTGCAAAAGAAAGGTCGATCTTGGAGAATGGCGGTGGATTATTGAAGGCTTGACAAGGTGTTGACTCTCGTTGAAGCTGCTGTACCAGACATTGTTTTATTGTTTCTGCAAATTAATACAACCCCTGGCACCTGGTATGCAGCTATTGATCTGGCAGAAATTTTTTCCTTCCATGTTTATTAATAAAAACCAGCAGAAGCAGTTTCCTTTCAGGAGGCAAGGACAGAAATATACCTTCACTGTCCTACCTTTGAAGTATATCAACTCCTCAGCCTTGTGTCATAATTTAGTTTGCAGGGTTCCTGATTACCTTCTCTTTTCACAAGGTAACACATTGGTCCATTACATTGATGACATCATTTATGCTGATTTGACCTACTGGAAAGAAGTAGCAATTACCCTAGACTTCTTGGTAAGACGTCAGAAAGTGAGAAATAAATGTGACAAAATTCAGGGATTTTTCTACCTCAGTAAAATTTATAGGGATTCAGTGGTGTAAGACTCTAGGAAAAAGATAAGTTGTTATATCTGGCCTCTTCTACAACCTAAAACAAAGCTTAGAGACTGTTTCAATTTTGGATGTAAAATATTCCTCATTTGGGTGTGTTACTCACTGACCAAGTAATCTATACAGCTGCTATTCATAGTTTTATGTAGGGGCCAGAATAAGAAAAGGCTCTGCTACAGGTAGAGTATGTCATGCAAGCTTCTGTGCCACTTTGGCCATGTGATCCAGCAGATCCAATGGTGCTTGAAGTGTCAGTGACAAACAGGGATGGTATTTGGAGACTTTGACAGGTGCCTATAGGTTATTCAAAGCCAGTATCCTTGGGACTTTGTAGCAAAGCTCCGCTATTCTCTCCAAACACTATTCTTCTTTTGAGAAACAGCACTGAGTCTCCGTAGTAAAAACTGAATGCTTAGCCATGGACCACCAAGTTACTGCATGACCTGAGCTGCCCTTCATTAACTGGGTGTTATCTGACCCAACAAGCCATAAAATTGGGCATGCACAGCCGTACTCTATCCTCAGGTAGAAGTGGTATATATGCGATCAGGTCTAAGCTGGCCTTGAAGCCACAAGTAAGTTGCATGAAGCAGTGACCCAAAAGCCCATGGACCCCACTTCTGTTATACCATCTTCTCTCTCCCTGCCGGCACCTATGGCCTCAGAGAGAGCTCCCTATGATTGGTTGACAGAGAAAGAGAAGAATCGGGCCTGGTTTACAGATGGTTCTGCACATTATGCAGACACCACCCAAGACTGGGCACATGCAGCACTACAGTCCCTCTCTGGGACACACCCAAAGTACAGTGGTGAATGGAAATCCTCTTAGTGGGCAGAAACTCAAGTAGTGCACCAGGTTGTTCACTTTTTATTTTTTTGGAAAGAGAAATTCCCATTCATGTGGTTATATATCAATTCATGATCTGTGGCCAACAATTTAGCTGGATGGTCAGGGACTTGGAAGAAATATGATCAGAAAATTGGTGACAAAGAAATGTGAGGGAAAGGTATGTGGAAAGAGCACTATGAATGGGGAAAAACTGTGAGTATATTTGCACCCCATGTGACTGCTCACCAAAAGGTGACCTCAGAAAAGGAGAATTTTAATAATAAAGTGGATAGAATGACTCATTTTGTGGCCAGCCTCTTTTCTGAGCCATTCCCTGTCATTGCCCAATAGACCCATAAACCAAGTGCCCATGGTGGCAAGAATGAAGTTATGCATGGACTCCGCATTGTGGACTTCCATTCACCAAGGCTGGCCTGGCTATAGACACCTTTGAGTGCTCAGTCTTCCAACAACAGAGAACGACACTGAGTCCCTGATATAGCACCATTCCCTAGGGTGATCACCCAGCTACCTGGTTGCAAGTTGATTACATTGGACTGTTTCTACCACATTCTCACTGAAATAGACACTTAGTCTGTATATGGATCTGTGTTCCCTGTGTGAAATGCTTCTGTCAAAAATACCATCCATGGAGTTACAGAGTGCCTTATCTGCTGCCATGGTATTTCACACTGCATTGCTTCTTATCAAGGAACTCACTTCACCACAAAAGAATTGTAGCAATGGGCCCATGCTCATAGAATTCACCGGTCTTACCATATTTCCCACCATCTAAAAGCAACTGACATGATAGAATGGTAGAATGGCCTTTTGAAGACTCAGTTATAGTGCCAGCTAAATAACAATACCTACCAGGCCTGTGGCAGTGTTTTCCAGAAGGCTGTATATGCTCTGAATCAGCATCAACTATCTGGTGCTGTTTCTCTGACAGCCAAGATTCACAGGTCTGGGAATCAAGGGATGAAAATGGGACTTACCACCACTCACCCTTACCCCTAGTGACTCATTGGTAAAATTTTTGCTTCCTTTCCCTCAATCTTAAGTATTGCTTGCCCAGAGGTCTTAGATCCAGGAGAAGCAATGTTTCTACCAGGAGACACAAAATGATTTCGTTGTACTGGAGTTTAAGACTGATACTCAACCACTTTGATCTACTAATGAGTCTCAATCAACAAGCAAAGAATGTTACTGTGCTGGCTAGGGTGACTGACACTTACTATCAAGGGGAGATTGGACTACTACTCTATGATGGAGGTAACGATGTGTATGTCCAGGATACAGAAGATCCCTTAGTGAGTCTCTTAATATTTTTGTGCCTTGTAACTAAAGTCAATGGAAATTTACAATAACCCAATTTAGGCAGCACTACTAATAAACGAGACCCTTCAGGAACAAAATTCAGCACCCTTTGATGATAAAATCCCTTAATAAACTAGGCATAGAAAGAACATATTTCAAAATCATAAAATGCATATATGACAAACCCACAGCTAACATCATACTGAATAGGGAAATATTAAAAGCATTCCCACTAAGAACTGGAACAAGCCAAGGGTGCCCACCATCTCCACTTCTATTCAGCATAGTGCTAGAAGTCCTAGCCAGAGCAATCAGGCAAGAGAAAGAAATACAAGGTATCCAAATCAGGAAAGAAGTCAAACTCTTGCTTTTTGCTGATGACATGATTTTATTATTTAGGAAACCACAAAGACTTCACCAAGAGTCCCTTGGAATTGATAAATAAATTCAGCAATGTCTCAGGTTATGAAATCAATGTGCACAAATAAGTAGCATTTTTATACACCAATAACAGTTAAGCTGGGAGTCAAATCAAAGACTCAATACCATTCACAATAGCCACAAAGAAAAGAAAATACCTAGGAATCTACTTAACCAAGGAGGTCAAAGATCTCTACCAAAACAAAAAAACAAACAAACAAACAAAAACTACAGAACTGAAGAACAAAATCACCCTGATAATAACAAATGGAAAAACGTACCATGCTCGTGGATCAGTAGAATGAACATTGTTAAAATCAACATTGGCCCATACTACCAAAGTGATTTACAGATTCATTACAATCCCCATCAAAATACCAATGTCATATTTCACTGATCTAGAAAAAAAATTCTATGCTTCATTTGGAATCGGAAAAGATCCTGAATAACCAAAGCAACCTTAAGCAAAAAGAACAAACTTAAAGGCATCCCATTATCTGACTTCAAACTATACTATAAGGCTATAATAACCAAAACAACATGGAATTGGCACAAAAATAGAGACGCAGACCAATGGAACAGAACAAAGAATTCAGATATAAAATCATCCACATATAGCCAACTGATCTTTGACAAAGCAGACAATAACATACACTGGGGAAAAGAATTCCTACTCAATAAATGGTGCTGGGAGAATTGTATAGTCACATGCAGAAGAATGAAACAGGATCCATATCTCTCCCCACTCACAAAAATTAATTCCAGATGGATAAAAGACTTAAATGTAAGACATGAAACCATGAGAATGCTAGAAGAAAATGCTGGAACAACTCTTCTAGATATCAGCTTAGGCAAAGTAATTATGAAGAAGACCCTAATGGCAATCACAGCAACAATAAAAATAAATAAATGGGACTTGAATAAATTAAAAATCTTCTGCACAGCTAAGGGAATAATCAACAGAGCAAATAGACAAACTACAGAATGGTAGAAAATATTCACAAGCTATATATACATCCAATGAAAGGCTAAAAACCAGAATCTACAAAGAACTCAAGGAAATCAGCAAGAATAAAACAACCTCATTAAAAAGTGGACAAAAGACATGAACAGAAGCTTTTCAAAAGAAAACATACAAATGGCCAATAAACTTATGAAAAAATGCTCAATATCACAAATCATCTTGGAAATGCAAATAAAAATCACAATGAAATATCACCTTGCCCCAGTTAGAAGGGCTTTTATTAAAAAGTCCCAAAACAATAGATGCTGGCATGGATGCAGAGAGAAAGGAACACTTATACACTGTCGGTAGGACTGAAAATTATTACAATCTCTATGAAAAACTATATGGAGATTCCTCAAAGAACTAAAAGTATACTGACCATTTGATCCAGCAATCCCACTACTGGGTATTTACCCAAAGGAAAAAGTCATTGTATCAAAAAGATACCAGCACTCGAACGTTTACTGCAGTACAATGCACAATTACAAAGATGTGGAATCAACTCAAGTGTCCATCAATTCATGAGTGGATTAATAAAATGTGGTATATGTATACCATGGGGTATACATATTTTAGGTGTTTTAGGTTAGGTGGGGATTAATCTCTCTAAGACCATTTCAGACGGGATAAACATATCTCTGCTGTGGACTCACAGAGCTGATATAAAGATGAACTTTGTTAACAGATGTGAAAGTGCATTACATACCATGAAACAGTATCAGAATATAAAATAATTCTATCACTACCTTTAGTATTATTAAAAATCGAAAACACAAGTTGAAAAAGACCATTTTTTCCCCAGCCACAAAAAAAACAATGGTGATACAGCACCTCTTGTATTATCCTGCATAGAGATGGAGCCCATTCTACTAAGTGAAGTATCCCAAGAATGGAAAAACAAGCACCACGTGTACTCACCATCAAACTGGTTTTAACTGATCAACACTTAAGTGCACATATAGTAATAACATTCGTGGGGTGTCAGGCAGATGGGGGGAAGAGGGGATGGGTATATACACACATAATGGGTGCAGTGTGCACCATCTGGGGGATGGACACGCTTGAAGCTCTGACTAGGGTGAGGCAAAGGCAATATACGTAACCTAAACATTTGTACCCCTGTAATATGCTGAAATAAAAAAATAAATAAATAAAAATAAATAAAATAAAATATCATTAACCCCTAAAAAATATTTGAGTAGGTATGACGATGTGAGTAATTAAAGAATACTACTTTGATAAAATTTTGGCAAAGTAGAAGTAAAACATTTTGAATATTTTGAAGATATCTTAATCACATCGCATGCTCTCATTTTACATAGGAGAGATTGAGTCTTAATGAGAGGAAGTAACTGCCTGGGGGTGCAGAGCTGAGTTTAAAGCAGGATCTGTCTGGGTCCGATGTTCTCCATTACAAAATTCATGAATTGGGAAGAGTGGGTCCAAACTCGTTTATGAATCTAGGTAAAGGATAGTATACAAATGTGAGTTAATTAGCCTCAGTGGGGCCACGTGATGGGAGAGGGAGTACAGGAAGGCGCTGCTATTTTAGTTAAACTACACACGATACCACTCCCACTGACAAAAGCTTTTCCTTTCATCAGAATTGTAGAAAAAGGAAGACATCATGCACAATTACATTAGTGTCTGAAGATGTCAAGTGTGAATTTGGAAATGGAAAAATTAGATTAAGCCAATAAGTAAAGCTTAGTCACCTACTGAGTGGAGCAAAGAAAGACAGGGGACTGCCTGGCTGTCCATTTCACATGGAAACATTGGACTTATTAAACCAGTGGACCTCTTGAATTTCCTGAGAGAGGAAACAGTGCTAAAAGGGGGAATACAGCTCTTCAGATGGAAAGAAAACGTATGATTCCAGCACATTTGTTTAGTCTTTCTGTAACTCAGATAAAGCAAAAAGCTCATTAATTTAGAATTGGTGATAATTTGTACAGGGCCTATTCTGAAGTTTACCTTTGCTTTATCTAGCTAAAAGGATTTGGAAAGCAAATTAACAGTGTAAACAGGATGGCAGGCAGCAATATTTAACCTCTTTAAAAGAGCAAACTTTCCACCGATATCTTTAAAACACAATTTATACATAGAGAGATGACATGGTAGTTACAGATTATTCTTATCTATTTATTATAACAGGTTCCTGATGATTTCCACCTACAGGACTTAGCTTAGCTTGACCCAACATATGTGTCCCTGAGAGAAGTCACTTTCATTTATTTTATAATCTTTAAACTCTTAAAATATTGATACTAACTTGGACAGGATTTGAGTGTCATAATTAGTTCCACTTAATAACCTGTGACTTTACTTCTATCAAGAAAGAAACAAGGCTTTAAGCAGCATGTGGGGCAAAATATAGAGTGGATATATAATAGAACCAGAGGCCTTGGGTTCAAGTCCCCATTCTTTGTTTATTAGTTACATTACTTTGCACGTATTTTAGGTTGGGTGGGGATTAATCTCTCTAAGACCATTTCAGATGGGATAAACATAGCTCTGCTGTGGACTCGGAGAGCTGATATAAAGATGAACTTTGCTAACAGATGTGAAAGTGCATTATGTACCATGAAACAGTATCAGAATATAAAATAATTCCATCATTAGCTTTAGTATTATTAAAAATCAAAAACGTAAATTAAAAAAGACCATTTTTTTTTCCCCAGAAGTGCCACTGTTTGATACTTTCTTGCTAACATATTGTCCTCGCTGAAATTCCTAGGAGATTTCACTTCTTAGAGGTTAACACAGACTCCAGTTTGTAGCAT
Organism: Indri indri; assembly: GCA_004363605.1. NCBI lineage: Eukaryota > Metazoa > Chordata > Mammalia > Primates > Indriidae > Indri > Indri indri. Next base: position 7,717 of record RJWJ010016345.1, read on the forward strand.
TGCTACTGTGGAGTCCTTTATTTCTGTATTAAGTCTTATTCATCTCTGAATCCAAAGGGCTTGACGCATAGTAGGCACTCAATACAGGCTTGGTAGACAAACAGTTGAACAAAGAAGGGAGATGAAGATGTATATAAGATAAATGGGAGACAAAAAAATTTTAACACAAGATTATGGTATTAGCAGTTTCCCAAGCCCCATCTGAAAGAAAACTGTCCCACTCACAGGTCCCTGCCACATAGGAAGCTGCCATTTCCACGAGTTGAATGGTTTACCACGATTTCTTGACATTAGAGTGGGCACCAGACCCAAGGACAGACATATTATAGGTTATTTAGGCAGCAAGGTTGTACCATGGGATCTCCTCTTCCCTGACCACCGAAAAAAGGACAAGAAGCAACCACTCAATCCAGAGCCAGTTCAATCAGGCACCACTGCCATGGACATCCCATTCCACACATTTCCTTAATAATGCAATCTGATATTGGTACAGGCATCAATTATTTAGGCAAGTTGACCCTACTTCCTTGATCAGAAGTAAAATCTAATTAGTCTAAGGCAATCGTAGCAATCTCATTCCCTCTGCCAGCGTTTAGTTTAGGCATAGCATGTGTGATGATTCTGGTTAATGAAATGTGCAGTTGATGTGGGAGAGTCTCCTGGAAAAAGTTTCTTAATTCTTAAAAAAAAAAACTTAGTAAGAGCAGAGTCTTATTGCACAGGATGTTTCCATGTTTGGAGGAGATGGCTTAGATCAGTGATATCAATAATCATGAGAGGAGCTAGGCTTTTGACAGACCCAACCAGTTGAGAATGACAAGGTAGACCAATGCAAAGACTTAGACCCTTGGGTCAGCAATGAGACATGGAATTAAATGGCCCAGTAGAGGCTCTACTTCAGGACGTCATGTTACCAGATGATAGATTTCCATATTGTTTAAGCCAATTGAATCAAGGTTTTCTGTCCTTCCTAACCAATGGCACAATAACAAATATAGTAGCTAATCCATGCACAGACTAATTACCTATGATCCCCCTTCATGCAAAAAGGTAAACTAGCATTTTACTTTTTTTTTTCCTTTTTCAGAAATTAGAACTTGGAACAACTGAAAGAAAGAAATTTTAGGTTAGTAGATAAATCCCCAGGAGTACTAATTAAAGAAAGACATTGGAGTTGCCCTAATGAGTCACTGCCAAACTCAAGTCACAGGAAGCAATAACTGCCAGTGAGCAGAGGTAGCCAGCTGGTGGAGTGCAGACAATAGAGGACAAGATCAGAGAGACTGCACAAGACTGACTGTGGGCTCCCTGAGTGAAGGAGAGAGATAGAGGGAGTATTGGGTCCTATAAAATACTTTGATTTTTTAGTGACTTCTTGTTTCCATTTCCTGTTCACATGTATTCCTTTTTATGAGTTAAACTGAGTTTCTGTTTGGATCTTGCTAACCAAAGGAACTGAACAGACATTTATATCTGTTGGAAAAACAGTAATAAAATGATCCAATAACCAAATCTGAGTTTATTTCATTTCTTAGAACAAAATACAACGAAAACCAACCACCCAAATGAAAACCTATGTATCTGATGTCCCTCTACTCCCTACAGCATCTCCAACCAGTATTTACCCACCCTCTGCTCAAAATCCCTATTAAAAAAGACAAAAAAACAAAAAAACAGCTCTCTACTTTCCAGGACAAATTCTCCCACTCTTGAGTGGTGTTAACTGATGAAATGTTCCCTCTGAGGTAAAAATGGAATTGGTTTCCTGAATCCCTGGGGTCATCTCCAAACATATACACCAGTCACTATCAACTAGAATCAATTCTGTCCTCCCCCTACCTCCCCTAGGAGACAAGTGAAGTGTTGCTGCTGGAATCTAGTGGGTGGAAGCCAAGGACACTGCTAAAAGTCTACAATGCATAAGACAGAGCCCCACAACAAAGAATTTCCAGCCCAAAATGTCAACAGTGTGAAAGCAGAGACGCCCTGACCTAAAGGGGGTTGTACGCATAATAGATGCTCCCCCTTTTGGAGGAGGAGTCTTAAAAAATGCTGTGGTTTTGGAGCTTTTCCATTGATCCTTCATATTTTCCATCAGTAGCAAGGCCTAGGTATTAATTGCATGGTCTTGCTCTAAGACCTGATTTACAGGCCCTGAAATAGTTGAAAGTGGAATGGTCTTCATTTGGGTCTGAACAAGCAGTGGAGCAGAGTGCTGAGAGAGAGGTGCACCACATACTCAGAGGTGGTGAATTCATGGCTTTCTGTGCTTTGGAGCTGAGGCATCTGCAACACATAGGAAGATTTCTAAATGTGAATGCATGTTCTGGTCTAGGAGTAGATGCTTCATGACCCAAGTTTGGAAATGCCTGAGTAATAGCCTTGGCTTTGTTCCTGCAGCGGACATCTGTTGTTTTTGTCTCCCTGGCATCCCTTTCCTTTTCTTTTGGGAATAGCATTCAGTTTCCCTTTGAGAAAATACCTCTCCCTATAGGGGTATTTCCTATAAAGTCTTAATGGAATTATCAGTCAGAGGCTCTTATACTTTCTTTCTATATGTTGGCAGGTGTCTTCAACCTAGGCCAATGAGTCTTCATCTCCTTAGAATTTAAATCTTGATTAAAGCAATACAAGAATGGGAAACGTTTTTGAAGCTGATTCATACAGAATTGGGATAGTGTCCTGGAGAGAATGCCAGTTCCTTCTGTCTAGATCCCTAATTCTCTCTTATTTCTGACCCAATTGTTCAACTGACCTCTCAATTCTGCAAGTTGTTCCCAATTGCTTTCATTTATTTCTTCCTCTCTGGTTAACTCAGACTAGTTTCAGTTTTTTGCACTCAAAAATAAATGTTGGCATGGATGTGGAGAGATAGGAACACTCACACACTGCTGGTGAGACTGCAAACTAGTGCAACCTCTGCGGAAAGTAATATGGAGATACCTCAAAGAGCTACAAGTAGAACTACCATTTGATCCAGCAATCCCATTATTGGGAATCTATCCAAAAGAACAAAAGACATTCTATAAAAAAGACATCTGCACTAGAATGTTTATAGCAGCACAATTCACAATGACAAAGATGTGGAAACAACCCAAGCGCCCATCAATACATGAGTGGATTAATAAAATGTGGTATATGGATACCATGGAGCTCTACTCAACCACAAAAAACAATGGTGATCCTGCACCTCTTGTATTATCCTGGATAGAGCTGAAGCCCATTCTACTAAGTGAAGTATCACAGCAATGGAAAAACAAGCTCCACATGTACTCACCATCAAATTGGTATTAACTGATCAACACTTATGTGCACATATGGTAGTAACATTCATCAGCTGTGGGGCAGGTGGTAGCGGGTAGCAGGGATGGGTATATTCACACCTAATGGGTATGGTGCACACTGTCTTGGAGATGGACACACTTGAAGCTCTGACTCAGGTTGGGCAAAGGCAACATATGTAACCTAAACATTTGTACCCCTGTAATATGCTAAAATTAAAAAAAATAAAGATAAATTAAAAAAAAAGAATCTTCAATTTTTACAACCACAACATTAGGCACTGGGCAGGGAGTTAGTACATTTGGAATCTCATTCTGTCTCTGCTTTTAATTGGTTATTATGGTGGTAGCAAGACACTTTTTTTCTTTTAGCCTATCTCCCGATCTATAAAATAGGGGTGATGGACTATGTCATTCCTGCAGGCCCTTCTAGTTCTAAGGTTCTAAATTCCTAGTAAATATCAGACCTTTGTTGACTAGAAAAGGTAAACTAAACTTTTAACACAACCTGGAGTTTGTGCTCCAGTACTGTGATGATGCACCCTTAATGGTGCCCAAGCAGTACTGCCCCTATTGGGGCTAAGAGATTCCAAGAATGCTACGGGGTCTTTCCATACTGTGTGGTTGATTGAGTAAATTTTCTTCTTCTATTGCTAAACACAACTTTGAGTGTGGCTAATGTGGGAAGTCTTTGCTGGGTCTCTGTAGGGATGGATAATCCTTCTTCCTCCAATACTTCCCATTGGCCAGTGTAGAAATATTAATCCTTGATGTTTGGTAAGTGACAATGATGTTGGCTGAAGTGGGTGGTGGTGTCATGAATGTGGGTCGATAAATAGGCATGAAACAAGCAGCTACAGACACCATGGGATTTGTATTCCAATGCCAGCTCTGCCATGCAGTTGCTGTATAACTTTGGGAAACTAGCCTGTATTTTGCTTCAGTTACCTCCTCTGTCACTGATTACATTGGATGAGATCAGTGGTTCTCAAATTAATATTTTGTCAGAGAAAAACAGTGGAAAATATTTTTTAAAGTCATACATGAACTTCTCATCTACAAATACTTCTTGAATCTCTTAAATTACAAGTGATAGGAACTGAATTCAAACAAGCCTAAAAGCTAAACAAGAAATATATCACTTCAAATAATTAGGACATCTAAAGGCAAGAAACATATCAGACATGGATGGTTGAGCAATCGAAAGCTGTCACCATGGAGACATATCCATGTCTCCATTTTCCATGTGCCTGCATCTACTTGGCTTCATTCTCAGAGACACTTTTAATGTGTGGAGGCAAGGTGGCCCTAGAAGAGAGAGGAAGAGAAAATAGTTATCTTCCCCCTCTCCACTCCCTCTCTTTGTATCAGTCTGAGAGAGTCCAGTGGAATGGCATACCCTTGTTACAGAGACGAGGTGATGCAGTGGCATCCTTGCCAGTTCTGTCAGAGTAACAGAGTAAGAAAGGGAATATTCCACATGGAAGACAAGAGAAAGGCAGGAAGGATGGAAAGAATGAAGGAAAAATGGAAGGAAGAAAAGATACCCAGTACTTTCAAAAAAGATAAAACTGGAATTATCTGATTGGAGAAGAAAGGTCCATCCTTATGCCCGGTGGTCCCTCAGGTACTCTCATAAAACATGGAAGTTATGAGGAATAGAACCTAAAACCTATGGGACTAGGGGATATATAGAATTCCTTACAGCTCTGAGGAACTAGAGCTAGACTTCTAAATTGACAAAAAGTTGACACAGTTCTATCTCCACTCTATTTTTCATATTAAACTTTCATTTTTCCTAATTTCTGTGGGTTAGCTGTTTTTTGGAAAACAAAATGACAATTTACAGTCTTTGCTTGTTTATTTTCTCATTCTGCAAAATAATTTGTCACCTCATTTAAACCATGCCCTTTGTTGGTACATGGTAGGAAACCCAAAGATAATTCTCTTTATTATTCAAATGATACCTGTTGTTATACCTGATATTATTCAAACGAGGAACAGAAAATTAAATAAGCCAGTTACCAAACAAATGGTATAAAATGTATCCGTAAGAACCTGGTGAAATCACTGTATCCAACTCAATCCTTTTTCCATCTGAAGAGTCTTAGATCCGAAAAGGGGACCCTTTGTTCCCAGTGCCATGCAATGATTTAATCCCAAAGCAGGAACCAGAAGCCCCAATTGCTGCTTCCAAACTCCTCGTTCTTTCTAATTGCTGTTTCACTGGATGTTGTCACCAGTGATCTTTTTCCATAACACAATTCCATTCACGTCACTTCTCTCCTTAATTATTTTCATGATTTTCCATTTTTAGGAAATGGTACAAACACTTTAGCATGACAATCAAGGTCCTTTTTGAAGTAGGCTCTAGCCCACTTGCCCAGCATCATCCCTACCATGCTTGCTTTTCCCTTTATATCTCAACACAGTTGGTTCTTCCTGGCATTCCTCATGCTTTGCTAGTTCTGGCTTCTAGTCTTCGCACAAACAATCGCTACACCTTTCCTTCTCTTTCGTCTCATAAACTCCTGCTTCTCCAAGACTCAGCTCACGTGTTATTCCCTTGGAAGCATCCTGTGATACATCTTCTTTCCCCAAAGTGTCTGTAACACTACCCTTGCTTTCCCATGGGATCTCACACTTGTTCTTATGGTTACCTTACTAAATTGAGTGGAATTGTCATTTTATGGACCTAGCATTATGTGTGCCATTTTGAATAAATAAACTGCATTGATGGTAGGCTTGAGAGAGAAATTTAGGGACAAAAATGCTTCTCCAGGACCTCTGAAAATGCACCAGAGCAGGCATCATTGATGGTTCTCTTTACTGAAAAGCCTGAACAAAACTCCAGAGTCCTTCTCTACTCCATGCTGCAGTCATTACCATTTGACTAAAGTTGGTTGAGTATCTATATCTAAACCAACAGGTAAAGTATATTTCATTTACAGTTTCATATCCACTTGATCCCAAGGTCATTGAAGAAAATCTTGAGGTTACATCTTGGCTCAATAGTAATATTAGGATTTGACAGTGACATCACCCAAGACACAGGAGGGGAAAATAGTGACATGCATTATGTCAATATGCTGACTGTACTGAAATGCAATGGTTCTCAAACTTTTAATCCCAGTTCCACATTTGAGGGATAACTTTCATGTGCTTTACAGACTGCAATCATAGTGACAGCTCACTATTGGCTATTTTTTTCCCAGAGAAAGAGGGTGCAAGTTATATGCAATCCTCAGCTCTAACTATAACAACACACATTTCTCTCCCTCTGAAGAAAGTGAACTCATCTTTAGATCATAGCTGCAACCCAAACCTTTGACTTTGCTGGCTGTTTCTCTCTACTGAGTAGCCTAGTGATTTGAGTTCTCTTCAATCCTAAGTATATATGGTATTCAAGAATGAAGGAAGCATCTTATCTATCTTGGCTTCTAAATTTCCTCCCTATATGAGATAAGCTCAAAGTATTTCACATGTTCTTATCCTTGAACTAGCAACTTACAAACATCATTACAATTTTATCTTTATTGCAATCCTACAAAATAGTTCCAGTTATGTACTTCCTGTGAAATGATGTAGGGATCAGAGAAAATAACTGATTAACCCCAAATCAGACAGTTTATAAATCCCAGAGTTGGAAACCCAAGTTGTTCTAAATACAAAATGCATTTATTTTAATTCTGCTTAATAAATATTTGCCAGATGACCAAGTAAATATAAATAAATGGATGCCCAGACAATAAGACCTGTTCGAAATATTTTCCACCTCTGGTACAATTTATGTCCTTGGCTGCCCCCAAATTTACTTATTGTCCTACCTTTGAACTCCTTGCAGAGAGACAACAGCGTATAATTCTGCTTGGACTTTTCCCTGTATCTTTCCTAAAGTCTCCCTTTATGTGAAAACTATCTCATCAAATACCCATAACATACCAAATAAAGAAAATACATTAAAATAAAATCATTGGAGTAATCCCTCAAAGGCTTTCTAAAAATAATTTGCAAAATATGTATATGTATAACATCCTTAAAAAAGTTATAAACAATTATAGTTTTATCACTCTTTTAAATTCTGACCTATACAAAATATTTCCCTGATTAGCAGGACAAAAAGGGCAACATTTCTTTCTGGAAAATTAAATAGCTTAATAAATTCTGAGTGATTTTCTTAGCTTGGTTCATTATGTCTTTTAGAGAGGCTCTTCATGTGGCTACCCTGGGCTCTTAAGAAACCCTTACACTTCATTTCTCTCTTGTCATTAAGTCTTCAGGTCTCATCTTCACCTCCGATGCACACAGAATCTCCTTGTTTTCCTGATACAGCCCCACTCTCATCCATCGTCTTTACTGCTATGACTTCCTATGCCATGACTGACATAGGCATGTTCCATATTTCCAGTGCTTAATTTATAATAGAAATGAACCGCTGTCACTAGGTGGATATCCCCATGAAGATATTCTGATGGCCACTTTCTCACATCTGCATTCAACTGAGTCTATTCTAGAATCTTTATTTTCAAAAAGACCCAGTCCTCATTTTTGTTGACAGATCTTATTTGCTCTTTAATACTTTTCTCCTTAGCACACACACTCAATGCAGCTCACTCTGGTAATTGTGTAATATACTCAGAGTTCCCACCCACATAAATAACTTTTTATCCAACACTTCCTTGAACCTTTGGAGCACCTGGACAGAAAGATAAGACCATGTATAATTTGCCCTTGTATCTACCACAAGGTCTTTCAAAGTAAATAATAAATTAATGGTCAATGAAGGACTGCTAGTATAATAAATTTTCAGCCATTGGCTGTGTGAATGAATTATTGGTAAAAATAAAAATGGCTAAAAGAAAGAAACAGGTAAGCAAATAAATAAACAAATGAATGCTTGAGAAGATAGATAGTTAGATGGATGATAATTTGCCACATCATAGGGAAAAATAATTGATCAGTGAAATTTGTGGAGAATGAGCTCCAATTATTTCCAGTGGTTAATAAATCTATCAAAGATAGTAATTTGGAAATTAATTTTTTATTATCTAACTTTGTTCTATACATATTTAAGTCTTTTCATAATCAAATCTTCTGATATTTGGTAAAAATATGACAATAAGTGAAAATATCTCATTATTGGATCCTTAATTCTTCATATCTATACAGCACTTCATATTTTCAATGGTTTTGCATCTGTTATTTTAATTAATTTTATCATCAATTTAGGAGCTAATGTTAATAATATTAATTCAAAGGCTCATAGCAGATTAATAATGTGTCTAAAACTACCCAGCCCATGTAGCCCAGAACACACATACGCTACTACTATTGCCACTATTATTTATACTACTAAAACCAATATTCATTTATAACTTACTAAGGGCCAGACACTGTCCTTGAAAACTTGCAAGGATTTTCTCACTCAACCTAATAACAGTCTCATAAGGTAGGTAATGTTATTTTTGCCATCTTGCAGATGAGAAAACTGTGGGTCTAACAATTTTAGCACTTGTTCCCAGTCACATATCTAGTAAGTGGCAAAGGCAGAAATTGAACATAGGGCCATGTCATGAAAGATTCTTAAAGGTAATGCAAGATACTTTTCTAACATAAAAGCATAGAGTGTCAAAATAAAATAATTATCCTTAAATTATTGGGCTTTCAATCTGTAGAATGGATGTTGTAGAACAAGAGTGGAAGCAGGCTGTTAGTGGGATTACTTATGATCTGTATCTTTATCAGAGGAGAAATGATGCTACTTGGAATCAGGATGGCAGCTGTGGGATGGAATTAGCTCTGTGGAATTAGTAGATGTTTAGAAAGTGGGTACACAGGATTTAGTATTCAACTATAAGAGAGTCTGCAGGAGACAGAGAGGAACCAAGGATGATACCAAGGTTTTACTTTTACTATTATTCTAAGTCTGTGAGACTTTTACCTAGAAATTTAATTTTGTAAAAATTTATTACCATGATGATTTTTTTTTTATCAGAAATCAAAAATAACCCTGGATGGTTAACAGAGAGGCTGAGAATGGTAGGGCAGAAAAGGGGATGAAGAGAGGTTGGTTAATGGGTACAAAAATACAGTTAGGTACAAGGAATAAGTTCTAGTGTTTGATGGCACAGTAGGGTGACTATAGTGATCAATAATTTATTGTATATTTCAAAATATCTAGAAGAGAAGATTTGGAATGTTCTCAATAAAGAAGTTATAAATGTTTGAGGTGATGGATATCTTAATTGTCTTGATTTGACCATTTATACATTGTATGTATGTATCTTTAAAAAACCAAAGATAAAATTACCATATGACCCAGTAATTCCATTTCCATCATATATTCAAAGAAAATGAAATCAGTATTTCCAAAAGATATAATGTCAATTCTAAACAAATTCTTCCAGAATTCTTCCATTCTTAACTTACTTTGTGACCTGTCTAACTCTGATTTCCAAAACAATCAAAATTATTATTAAAAAAGTAAGTCATAGACCAACGTTTTTATGAATATAGGTACAAAAATACTTTTTGTAAATAATTGAATTCAGCAACATCTAAAAAATATTTAGCATAGTATGACCAAGTGAGTTTAACTCAATAATGAAAAATTAGTTTAGCATTTGGGAAACAATCAATGCAATCCATTATATCATTAGACTAGAAAAGTCAAAAAATCATCCAATCCTCAGAATAGATGCAGAAAAATCACTTGACAGGATTCAATATCTACTCTTGAAATTTTTTTAGGAAAACTAGGAAAAGAAAGAAAATTTCTGAAACTAAAGGCATCTACAAAAACCTATAGCTAACATAAAATTTAAGGGTGAAAGACTGGATTCTTTCCACTAAAAGAGGAAAAAATAAGGCAAATATGTTCACTTTCAAAATTTTCATTTAACATTGGATTAGTGGTCCTAGCTGTTGCAATAAGGAAAGACAAAAATCATATAAAGTTGAAAAGAAGTTAAACTGTTCTTATGTGCAGGTTATATGATTCTCTATGTCAAATATCCTCATGAACTTACAAAACAAAATTTACTAGAATTAAAGAATGAATCAACAAATTAGTAGGATAGAAAGTACACAGTAAAAATTAATTTTATACAAAAAAAAAGTCCTGGATCAGATAACTTCACTGGTGAATACTATCAAATATTTAATGAAGAATTTATACAAGTCATTTTAAAAATCTTCCAAAAAATAGATAAGAAAACACTTCCTGACTTCCTCTATTAGTCCAGCATCAACCAGATACAAAAACCAGACAAAGACATTACCAGAAATAAAATTACAGACAAACATTCGTTATGGAAATGGATACAAACATCCACAGCAAAATACTAGTAAATGGAATCCAACAGTATACCTAAAGGACCAATTAGGATTTATTGCAAAAATTTAAGGGTGGTTCAACATTTAAAAAAAAATCAATCACAGTAATACATCCATAAAACAAAGGAGGAAAATACTACATAATCATCTCAATTGATGCCAAAATCATTTGACAAAATGCAACACCATTTCATGATAAAAATACTTAGAAAATGTCTTTACTATTATAAAAGTTCTTGTAAAAAACCTATAGCTTACATCATACTTGATGGTAAATGGCTTAAATCTTTTCCTTGAAGATTTGGTACAAGACAAGATGCCCACTTTAAACACTCTTTTTCAAATTTGTGTTAGAAGTTCTAGCCAGAGTAATTATGAAAGCAAAAAGAATAAAAGGTCTCCAAATTATAAAATATGAGGCGAAGTTATTTGTATTCACAGACGTCATGATTCTATACATAGAAAATTCCAAAGGATTCACAAAAGAGCTATTTGGGTTAATACATAAGTTCAGCAATGTTGCAGAGTAAAGACCAATGAACAAATATCAGTTGTCATTCTAAACACCAGCAATAAACAAAAGGAAATTAAGAAAACAAGTCTACTTAATATAGCATTCAAGGAAATAACATATCTATGAAACAATGTAACCAAGGAAATGAAAGATTTATACGTGGAAAACTATAAAATAGTGGTGAAAGAAATTGAAGACCAAAACGAATGGAAAGATATCCTATCTTCATGAATTGGAAGACTTAATATTGTCAAGATATCAATATTACTCAAAGCAAGATACAGATTCAATGTAATCTCTGCCCAAATTCTAATGGCATTTTTTTGCAGAAATAGAAATAATTCTATTCTAATAGTTCTCAAATTCATGTGAAATAATACATGCCCTCAAACAGCCAAAACAATTTTGAAAAAGAAGAATAAAGTTGAAGGACTCAGACTTCTGGATTTCAAATCTCACAACAAAGCTACAGTAATCAAAACAGCATGCAAAGTCAAGAACAAACACTGGGAAAAGGACAGCCTTTTCAATAAATGGTGCTGTGAAATTTGGATTGCCATATGCAGAAGAATGAAACTGGACCCATGCTTCTTACCATATACAAAAATCAACTCAAGATGTATTAAAGACTTAAATATAATACATTAATCAAAAAAAATATTCATGGGGAATCTCTTCTGGATACTAGTCTGGACAAATAATTCATGACTAAGGCTACAAAACCACAGGCAACCAAAACAATAATAGACAAATGGGACTTAATTAAACTAAAAAGCTTCTGCACAGCAAAAGAAAAAATCAACAAAATGAAGAGACAACTTGCAGAATGGGAGACAATAGTTGCAAAATATGCATCTAATGAGGGACTAATATCCAGAATTTACAATGAACTCAAACAGCTTAACACAAAAAACCATAAATAATCCTATTAAAAAGTGGGCAAAGGACATGAATACACATTTTTCAAAAGAAGACACATAAATGGCTAACAAGCATATGAATAAGTACTCAACATCACTAACCATCAGAGAAGCACAAATTAAAAACACAATGACATATCATCTTACAACAGTCAGAATGGCTACCATTAAAAAGACAAAAAATTAACAGATGTCAGCAAGGATGCAGAAAAAAGGGGATTCTTATACACTGTTGGTGGAAGTTTAAATTAGTACAACCTCTATGGAAAATAGTATGGAGATTTCTCAAAGAACTAAAAATGGGACTACCATTTGATCCATCAATACCACTACTGGATATCTACCAAATGGAACAGAAAGCATTATAGCAAAAAGAAACCTGCACTCATATATTTATTGCAGCACTATTCACAATAGCAAAGGTAAAGAATCAACTTAAGTGTCCATCAATGGAGGACTGGATAAAGAAAATGTGGTATATATGCATAATGGAATACTATTCAGCCATAGAATAAAATAAAATCATGTCTTTTACAGCTACATGGATAAACTTGGAGGTAGTTATCTTAAGTGAAATGAGTCAGATACAGAAAGAAAAATGCTGCATGTTCTCACTTACATATGGGAACTAAATAATGTGTACAAATGGGTGTAGAGTATGAAATAATAGAAAATGGACAATCCTGATTTTCAACAAGGTTGTCAAGACCATTCAATGGGAGAAAGAATAGTCTCTTCCACAAATGATGTTGGGGTACTTGGACATCCACCTGAAAGAATGAGAAAAAATATTTGCAAATAATATGTCCAATCAAGACTTAACATTCATTATGAGTAATTCTTACACTTCAACCACAAAAAGGCAAATAATGAATTTAAAAAATGGGCAAGGAATTTAAACATTTTTCCAAAGATGATATATAAATGGCCAAGAAGCAAAGGAAATAATGTTCAATATAATTAGTCATTAGGGAAATACAAATCAAAATCACAATGAGGTATCATTTCATTGGTAACACTAGGATAAGTATAATTTAAAAAAGTAAAATAACAATTGTTTGCAGGAATGTCAAGAAACTGGATCTCTTGTACATTGCTTGTGGGACTATAAAATGATTTAGCCACTATGGTTTGGATGTCCTTAAAAATGTAAATATACAATTACTATATGATCCTACAATTCCACTCCTAGGTATATACTCAAAAGGAGTTGAAAAGATATACGCAAACACGTACATGTAAATACATGTTTACAGTAGTACTATTTGCCATAGCCATAAGATAAAAATAGGCTAAACATCCATCAATGGATGAATGGGGAAAAAAAAATCTTGATATATACACACAATAGAATATTATTCATTCATAGAAAAGAATGAAGTACTGATACATGCTACAATGTGGATGGGCCTGAAAACATTATGCTAAATGTAAAAAGCCAGACATAAAAGGTCAACTATTTTATAATTTCATTTATATGAAATACTCAGATAAATTCATAGAGACAGAAAGATTATTAATGGCGTCCAGGGCCTGGGGGAGGGAGGAAATGGGGAAAAACTGATTAAAAGGCAAGGGATTTTACTTTGAAATGATGACAATTTTTTGTAACTTGATGGAAGTGTGGTTGCACAACATTGTGAATATACTAAATGCTACTGAGTTATTCACTTAAAATAGTTAATTTTATGGTGTGCAAATTTGACTTTAATAAATTATTTTTGAAAAATAATTTTGTGCATATTTTCAAGAAACAACTGAAATTAAAATGTTTAAAAGTTTCATTTATAATTTCATTAAAATTATAAAATACTTAAGGGACACATTTACTAAAATACGTACATGGAATGTACACTGAAATCTACAAAACATCCTTGAGAGAAATTAAAGAAGATCTTAGTAAATAGACAGCTATACCATGTTTATGGATGCGAAGATGTAACTCATTAAGGTTAGAGTTCCCGCCGAATACATTCAAAACAATTGTAATCAAAATCCCAGCAGGAGTTGTAGAAATAGACATGCTGATAATAAAATGTATGTGGAAATGTAAATAATGTGGAATGACCAAAAATAGTATTGAAAAAAGAACATGTTTAGAGATCTTGTCCTACTTGTTTTCAGTACTAAATATAAAGTATGATATTGGCATAAGGTAAGACATATAGATCATTGGAACAAAATCGAAAGTTCAGAAGAAGACATGCTTATGTATGGTCAATATATTTTTGAGGATGTCAAGGTAAATCAGTGGTTGAATAATTGTCTCGTGAACAAACGGTGTTAGAGAAACTGGAGATCCATGACAGAAAAAAAAAAATGCTTTGACCCTTACCTCACACAATGTAAAAATTAACCTGAAATGCATTACACAACTAAATATTTGAAACAATTAGTTTTAAAGCTAAAACTGTGTAACTTCTAACAAAAAAATAATATAAAATCTCTTTGACACTTTTTTTGAACAAATATTTCTTAGGGCACATAACCATGAACAAAAATTGAAAAAAGTATAAGATGAATTTTACCAAAATTAAAAATTTTACTCTTTGAAAGATATTGCTAAGAAGTAAAGAATGTAAGTCAGAAAGTAGTCTGGGATAAAATATTTGCAAATTATAGATCTGATAAATGATTTATTAATATATTTAGAATATGTGTGTGCAAGTGTGTGTATATGTATGTGAATATATATATACATATTTCTTTATGACTCAGTAACAAGAAAACAAAAATCCCAATTTAAAAAAAATGTAAATGGCCAATAACACATGAAAGGACATTCAACATCATTAGTCATCAGAGAAAAGTAAGGGATGCCACTATACACCTACCCAAATGGGTATTGCTAGTTTGACTGACAACACTAAGTATTGGTGAGGATGTGGAGCAGCTATCACTCTCAATCACTGCTGTAGGAACACAAATTGTAATCCACTTTAGAAAGAAATTTGAAAGTTTCCTATAAAATTAAATAAATATTCATCATATAATCCAGCAATCCAATTCTTAGGTATTTATATAAGAAAAATGGAAGCCTATGTTCACAAAAATCCTGTACTGGAGTGTGCACAGCATTGATTTTTTTCTTTAATAGTTAAATGTAGAAACAGTGAAAATGTCCATCAACTGATAAATGGGTAAAGAAATTGCTTTATACTCACACAATGGAATACTAACCACCTGTAAAAAGGAACAAACTATTGATACATACAATTACATTGATGAATGCAATTGATGAAAAGAATTTTTCTAAGGGAAAGTAGCCAGGCACAAATTCCTACATGCTATATAATTCTATTTGTGAGACATTCACAAATGGCAAAACTATAGCAACAGACAGCAAATTGATGGCTGCCATGAATCTTTGGTGGGCAGAGGGGGTTAATGACAAAGGGGCAATAAATGTGTTCTATATCTTGATTTTTGTGGTGGTTACATGATTGCAGACATTTACCACAACTCAATAAACTGTACGCTTAAAACTGGTGAGTTTTATTGTGCATAAATACATGAATATAATTATTTTTTTAAAAAAAAAAAAGATAGGATAATTAGACTAAAAAACAATGACCAAAAAAAAAAAAAAAAAAAGATTGTGGGCTCTCTACATGTTAAATTATAATTGGCTCCATGAAATAATCCTACCCCTAAATTTCTCTTCAAATAGGGGCTATCTCCATTTTGGACTCTGAATAAAGGTGTTATGGGACAATACCCTTTAGATTTTTAAAAGCTCTATAGACTATCTGAGAAAGATTTAAAGGTAACAACACAAAATGTCTGATGTCCTAACAATGGGTCTTGTAACCACACCTTTGATTTGATCTTGATCAAAATTCTATTTGGAAACTGAACAGGTCTTTCTTAATCTACTTCTCTATTCCCTTAACGGGCAAATAAACGAACCAATTAATACTGTCAATATGCTTCCTGAAAATCTTTTTGGCAAGATTCTCAAGTTCTTTAGGTCCATTTTTCTTAAACTTTCCATTTTACCATAGGAAATCATGTTTCCATTAATAACGCAGGTCACTTGTCTACAGCCTCCAATAGCATTTTCCGTACTTCTCCATCCTCTGCTAAGCATGTCCTCACCGTGCTCTGGTCTCTGCTTGCAGCCTGGTCCTTAAGCTAATGCCACGTATTTTTACATTTTTGTTAGGTTAGCATGAATTTTTCAGTTATCTAGCGCTACCTAGCATCCCTCCCAACACTCAATGGCTTAAAAGAGAAAAGGGTTTTTATTTATTTATTTATTTATTTTTAATTTCTTAGAATTTTTGGATCAACTGGTGGGTCTTCTGCTTCATATGGTATTGACTGGGGTAAACAAATACGGGAGCTTGGTCAGTCGGAAGCTTGGCTGAGGCTAGAGCATGCCTGGGGAATTACTCAAGCGTTTGAGGCCACAGTGATGAGAGCCTCGGTTCTCAACCCTGTGGCCTTTCATCTCCTTTAGCTCCTCTTCTCTCCCTCTTTCTCTCTCTCATTTTCTCTCATCATTCAGTAGTCTGGCTCAAACTTATTTGCATAGGGGCTGTTTTCCACAAGAACAAAGAAGAAAGCAATCAAACCTCTTAAGCTAGGCTGAGACCAGTACAGCATTACTTCTGCAACAGTTTATTGGCCAAAGCAACTCACAAATTTAAGACAGATTCAAGGATAGGGGATATAGACTCCACTCCTTGCTGTAAAGTGCCTTCAGCCTACAGAGATTGGAGGAGTTTCTCATGCCCCATCTTTGCAGGCAATCAGTTATGCTGTACTATTCTTGAACTTTTCAGATATTTCAGGCCAAAATAGTCATCCCCAACCCAATATTATTAGTTTTGATAGTTTTCATTGGTCATCTGTAACTAGAGACTAAAAGAGTCCTCACTAACACAAATATAGAAAGTGAACATATGTGACAGTTGGCTAAGCGTGGAAAGTAAGGTAAGGAAAAAAAATCCCGAGAAAGTGCCGATGGTGAAGGGAAGTTAATTATCTGGAACTTCAATTCACAAAGAATTGTATACCCTGCACAGGACCATATGCCAAATCCCAAAGAATTGTATGAAAGTACTTTATCCAGTTTTTCCCAAAGCATTCCGCAGGATCTTGTTTCTATGGAATGCTTTCTAGTGATTTCGTGAAAAAATAAATTTCATTGCTAAAGGGCTCATCAGAGCTTTTGATAGCTGTTATAATATGCATCATGGTATGTGCTGTACCATTTGCTAAATTCACTTTACCACAGACTCCTTACTTCAGCCTCTTGAGAAATGATGTTCGATGGGATATGCTCTCGGGAATTGCACTATCGTTTGAGCTACTTCTTTTAAAAATGGGGACTTAGGGGCTAGGAAAATTTGAGCCACTTGCTTGAGGAGTTGGAGTAGAACTCAGGGCCTGTCACTGGGCTTCCAGTCCAAATCTCGACTATTCTCCCTGTGGCTGAGATGTGGATACACCACAGGAGCATGATTTTTCCTGCTACTTTGAGTTCCTCGAAGCCTCTCTTTATCCTTCCTTTTGACGCCCAATCCATTCTGTAGGATTCTTCAATGGTGGAGCAACACATGGCAAGCTTGTGTGGAGCTGACATGTACTAGGCATGGATTGATGTTCCATCAGAACCTCAGTCACAGGTTTCACCATATTTGGAAACTTCCTCATATGATCATTAAGGAATATACGAAATTAGTACTCTCTTATTACAAAAGACCTCATGAGACAAGTTTCTTTCTGGAACTAATTCTGGTACTTTATAGACATCACCACCTTCCATATACTTTTTGGAAAAACCTCAATTGTACCCAAACCAACCTCCCAAACCTCCCTCCTTCCCCATGAAAACACACACATTTGAGCACCTACGTGTGTTTTCCAGACAACATAAGCACTTTGGATGAGCTGGTCAAGCTCCTTGACCAGCTTGGGGTTCTGGTCTTGTGTAAAAACATTCCACTCTTTCATGTTTTCCAGACAGTGTCTAATGGGAATGGAAACTAGCACAGAATTGGGTGTTTGGTGAAGGAAATGACATGCGGCCCTCTTAGAACTAAGGGCTGATGTCACTCATTAAGATGAAGACTCTGTAGCCTGTTGCTTTTATGGCCAGGAATTGGTGAGTTGTGGTGCAAAGAGCACTGGACTGAGAGTCAGAAGGCCTGGATTCCAGTCATCACGCTGTTGCTACCTCTGCTTGACCCCAAGTCCAACATCCCCTCCAATTTTGTTGTTACTTATCTATGCAATAGGCTCTGCCCACCGAGTCCTATTTTCACCAATCTAGATCTATCAACTTAAAACATCTCAGTGTAGAGGTGAAGAAGAGATATACAGTTGGAATATGAAAACCTGTCATTTGGAAGCGAGATTAAACCTGCTAGGTGCAGGATCCGTGGGGTACTCAGACCGATGGGTGGAAATTGCAAGGGGATTGCAAAGAGACAGATTTTTACACTAAGGCTGGATGACCAATAAAAGGAAAGTGGTGTGGAAGAAACAGAGGAGCAATCACTTACTTTTGCTTGGTGACTTCATTCATTTATAAATAGACTTATACGGAAGAGTAACAGGACATGATTTATATTTTTAAGAGATCTCTGGCTTTTGTGTACACAATGGACTATAAAGGACATTAGAAGAAGCAAGCAGGCCAGCTAGGAGACTGTGCAAATACTTGATGTGAAAAATAATGGTGGTTTGGGCTATGGCATTGGCATTAGAAATTCGGGCAATTTAGGTAAATAATTGAATGGGGGAATTATTAAGACTTACTAATGAATTGATTACAACCAGTGAAGAAAAAGATGGAATGAAGAATGTCTCAAAAATTTTGGCTTTAGCAATTGAGTTGGTTTTGTTTTCCCATTTACCAAGATGGCAGAGCTGGGAGTAGAGTGTGTTGGGGGTGGAATGGGACGCAGCATTTCTGTTTTGGACATGTACGTTTTGCAACTTCCAAGTGCAGATATTAAACAGAATGTTCGGTATATAAATTTGGCTCCCAGAGAGGAGGTTTGGGCTAGAGATAAAATTGGGGAGTGATATGTATTTAGATGGTATTTGATAAGCTTCAGAGAGAAGTACAATTTGAATTCACTCTTGAAGGTTGAGTAGGGTTTACAGATTGAGACTGTGCAGAACAAAGTAAAATCAAAAGAGATCAAGTGGGAAAAGGCAGAGTGCTAAGGTGGTCAAGGTCCAGTGGGCTCTCAGTATCTGAGCTCAGACCCTGCACATCACTGTGTAATAGCAACACTGTCTTCCCCCTAGAGACACCCACCAGCATCTTACATCCCTGGACATTTGGGTTCAAAGCCAACAAAGGATTACAGCTCAGTGCCGTTTATTTAAGGATAATAATAGCATATACAGGTTATTTCTTTCTCAAACTACAGAAAAATTTCTCTTTATTTCCAGCCCCCCTTGAATAAATTGAATTTATTAGTGCTTGTCTTTTTCCAAGTCTGGCAATCTCATCCAGTGTAATTCAGTTCAGACTTCAGTATCACAGCCCAAGGGACTAGGATAGATTATGAGCAATTTAGAGATTCCTTGTCACAATTAATTTGTCTGTAGCCAGAGTTCTTGGGTTTATTTTTGAACTTTTTCCTTTTAAATTAGTTCCAAAAATAAAGCATGATATCCTTTCGTTAGATGCTGTCCAGCAGGAAGTGCTCTTATAGCACAAGCTTCTAGGAACTCTCAAGACCCAGATGATCTCAGGTACGAGGATCTCAGGATGTCCTCCCAACTCTCCATCGTGATGAGCAGGGTTCTCAGTCTTTATGGTCTCTCTCTTTCTGTCTCTTTCCCAACACTGTCTAGTTTGATATTTTCATTTTTGAGTTGATGCATTACTTTTCTATTGCTGCCATAATAATTTACCTTAAACTTAGTGCCTTAAAACAACTCAAATTTATCATTTTACAGCCTAGAGGTCAGAAGTTTGGCATGGGTCTCACAGGGCTGAAATCAAGGTGTTGGAAGGTTGTGCTCATTTCTGGAGACTCTAAGGAAGGATCCAATTCACTTCCATGTGGTTGTAGTACTAAGATCACTGTTTACTTGCTATCCCCTGGGAACCACTCCTAGCTCCTAGAGGCCTCCTGTATTTCACAATCAGCATTGAGGTGCCAAGTCCTTCCCACACTGCACTCTCTCTTGCTACTTCTGTTTTTCCATCTCTCTGGTCCATTCTTCTTCTTCGTTATTTACTTTTGAGGACTCATGTGATTAGATTGGGCCCAGGATAACCTCCCTACCTCAAAGTTTTTAATCTTAATCACATCAGTGAAGTCTCTTTTGTCATGAAAAGTAACATATTCACAGGTCCTGGTCATTAGGGCGTGTCTATAGCTGACGTTATTCTGCCTAGCACAGTTGAGAAAACTGAGGCTCAAAAGATTACCATTCTTTGTCCATGATGGGAGAATAAGTACACACAAATAACAGTTTAAATCTGAATCCAGAAGCAAGATTTCTAACCTATATTCATTCTGCTATGAAAGCAACAACAATAAAAAAACACATATCCTTCACGTATGAATGTGGGTATCTCGTAGGAGTAGAATGATGTATTGGGAATAATACAATTTCTAAAATAAGGTACCCACAGCTTTAGAAGCTTGTTCTTTCACATAGTAGCCATGTGACATTTTGCAAACCAATTTGTCTTTCTGACCCACAGTTTTCTCATCTATGAGATGTTGAGTATAGGACCTATTTTTCAGAATTTTCAGTGAATATTTGCTAAGAACATAGCATAGTTTATACATAAAATACACTAAAAGGGCCAATTTGTGTCGCTGTATTGCACAGATGAGAAAACGGGCATGGAGAGGAGGAACAGTTGGCACAAGGTCATACAGTGGGTTAGTGGCAAACCCCAGACCAGATTACACAATGGTATGAGAATTTTAAGGGAAAGTAATTATGATGGCAACATTCCACACCTGCTTTCTACAACATTCCACAAGCAGCCTGGAGACTGGGCTTCTTGATTCTCTTCCACCCAGGCATCCCACAGGAATTAGAAGCTAAAAGACAGGCATGCTGGCTTCATCTGATGTGACAACTTTGGTCTTCCTCCGGCATTTTCAGTTTCCACATTCCTCTTGAACCTCTGCCCTTACAGCAAAATCGATGTCAGCTCACTTAGCGCTAAATGCTTCCTGCACACTGGGCCATTTTGCATCTGCTTAATAAAAATGGAGTCATCCAGCATCAATTGGTGTGAAATGATTTTCCACTTCATGTCAATAGAAAATCACCAATTTCCTGCTACAAGGGACACTTAGTACTGGGAGTCACTTGGAGTCATCATGAGTTATCATTGCCCAGGCTGCCTGCCTTTATGTGACCAGATCCTATATCTAGACAGACTGAGGATCAAAGCTCTATTTTCATGTAATTAAATATAAGGATGAACGTATGGCCAATCTTCCTATCAAGGTGGAATCTTATCATACCTGAAGACAAAGACAAAAGCAAATTGTAACTGAGTTTGTAACTCCAATGTGGCAGGTAAGAGTAGAATTATTCATTCATTTGGAGAGCAAAATAAAGACCTCCTATGTTCTATGCACACTTGCAGATACATAGATGAATAAAATAAAATCTATACTCCTAAATGAATAATATAGTACAGTAAAGACAGATGTATACACAGTCAAGTACAATAAAAGATATAGTTAATTATATACAGCTATTAAAAATTGTGTCTTAAACTAGTGATATTCAGACATTATTGGTTGTGGAAATCTTTATTTAAGTGAAATTTTGCAAAAAAAGTTCAATAAATAAAACTGACAATAGGAGACTTGCTATGGCTGAAGTGGGGACAAGGGGCCTGGAGACCCAGAAATTAGGCACCTGCTTAATTTCCTCCCACTTACTCCCCAATACACTGTAGTTTCTGATAGAGCTCTTTACAATGTTTTAAAGATACTATTCTGCTATATTTGAAACTGGCTTATTTAATGTACTGGTTTTTAGGTACAAGGAGAAGGTAACTTTGTATTTATTATTACCTCTTTAACTTACTCTACAGACTAAATTTTTCCATACTCCTGGTTGGTATCTCAGGGGGATTTTCACTTTCTCTGGTCCCTCTCAGGTATTAATATACAATCTTGTTTCCCAGTTACCAAAACATCCAGCTTAATGGAAAACTAAAATCAATCTCAGTCAACTAAAAACTTTTCCCATTCATCTTGCAAATGGTATGATTCCCTCTTTAAGTCTGAAAAATATTGTATATCACAATTCCTATTTCCATTCACCTGTGGATGGACACTTTGGTTGTTTCTGGATCTTGGCTATTATGAAAATGCTCCAGTGAACACAAGAGTGAAGATATCTCTACAAGGTGGTGATTTCCATTTCTTTTGGTGTATACCCCTAAGAGGGACTGCTGGGTCATACGGTAGTTCTGTCATCGTTAACAACATGGATGAAGTTATGCTGAGTGGAATAAGCCAGACACAGAAACAAAAATACATGATGCCTCACCTCTCTAATAGGTGGAATCTTAAAAAAAAAAAAAAAAAGGAGAGAGAAATAGGGCATAAATGGTAATTACCAGGGGTGGGGGTGGCAAGAGAAAGTGGTAAAATGTAAGTTGAAAGGTACAGAGTGAGTTAGGATAAATAAATCTAGAGATCTAACATACAGCATGAGGACTATTGTTAATAATATTATATTGCACACTGGTAATTTGCCAAGAGAGCAGGTTTTAGGTACTCTTACTCCCCCCGACAGAAAAAAAAAGAAAGAAAAAAAGACAGGCAACTATAGGAGATGATAGGTTTGCTAATTTACTGTGTTAATCACTTTACTGTGTGTGTGTGTGTGTGTGTGTGTGTGTAAAAGATAAATATATCAAAACATCATGCTGTATACCTTAAGTAAATGCAATTAAAAAAATTTTTTTTTTCTCTTTTCCAAGCTTTGGCCTGACACCATTGGAAATTGTAGACAGAAACTTGTCATCAGCCTCTTAACTATTTCTCCACACTGCTGTTCTATTTCTCTTTCTACTCTATTATGACTCCTTTGACTCTTCCTGGAATGGTCAGTGTAAGGTGAGAGAGGAAAGAGGCAGAGGATATCTTATTTGCCTTCTAGGGCTGCCACAGACGGTTGTGTACGCTACATACTGCACAAGAGTACCCAACCAATGGAGTAAATCTAGCTCACCCTACTAGGGAAGTCCTGTACTCTGGTAAGGAGCTGTATGATCTGGGGGAAGGGGGGGCATGCTTGTAATTATTACAACAGTGCTGCCTTATCGGCTAGTTCTTTGTTCCCTACACTGGGAGGGTGTGCCTTTTTAAAATTTCCACAAGGTATAGAGAGGCAACCCTGTTGACCAGTACAATTTAAAGTTGACATTGAACTGAATGTGGTAAATGTTTGAGGCTGGCTCTTTTCTTTATGAGGTGCTTTGAAGGTTATTTGGAGTTCTCCCACTCCAACCCCACCAGAGCAGAGCCCTCTAATTTGATTATCTCTGATTTCATAGCCCCTCTGGCTAAATCCATGTGACCACACAATCCATCCCTCCACCTCACACAGACTGTGTTGGGTTTCTGCACTCTGCAGACAGTCTTTTAGCAGAATCCCTTTCAAGATGCCCAAAGGCTTGCCGCCTGGTCTGGCCTTGAAGACATACGGGTCTTGCCCCATCATGGCAAGATGCGGGTTTCTAACAGCCATCCTGACTCCCAGTGGCCAAAGGTGCTTTTGGCAAGTCTTTCCCCATTAGAGCTGTTCAGGCATAAGTCAAGGTCCTGCCTCCATTTTCACCAAATTCCAGGGTGGGAATGCTATTGTCTGAAGCCCCCTTCTGGATCAACCCTCCAGCATCTCCTCTGTACCCACAACATGGGTGATAAACCAAGTGGCAAAAACAGGTTCACAGCTCTCACCTCGTTCTGCATCAAGAGATGGCAGTGGATATTCTGGGCTTTGGAACACCTGCTGAGACACAAAGACCTTAGGAAAGGTCTTGGGACATAATATTTATTGATGTAGATAGATGTAGATAGATATTATAGCTAGATAGAAAAACAAGTGTATCATGCATAAGAATAAATAATGGATAAAAAGTAAACAATGCACCTGGTTTGGTACAACATGAAGTGGAAATGTTTGAGATCTTCTCATTTAAAATATGATTTATGTAACACCCGTGAGGTTCACCTGGGCGGGGGCGCTGCTCGAAACCCCACATACATAGGAGATAAACTCTGGATGTCATCTGCATTAGTTTCCTACTGCTGCTATAAGAAATTACCACAAACTTAGTGGCTTAAGACCGTACAGATTTATTATCTTAAGTTTCTAGAGGTCAGAAATCTGAAAAAAGTCCTTACAAGGCTAAAAGCGAAGATGTCGATTGAGCTACAATTCATTCCAGAGGCTCTGGGAGAGAACCCATTTTCTTTCCTTGTATGTTTTCCAGAGGTTGCCTAAATTCCTTGGCTAATGACAACAAATCTCTTCAACCTCTGCTTCTGTCTCTACGTCACCTATTCTTTGACCTCGACCACCTTGTGTCAAGGACTCTGTGATTGGGCCTGCCTGGATCCTGGGTAATTCTCCCATCGCACGATCCTTAAATGAATCATATCTGATAAGTCCTTTTTGCTGTGTAAGGCAATGTGTTCACCGGTGTAGGGGACTAGGACACGGGCATCCTCGGCAGGGGGCTATTATTCTACCTACCACACCATTTTTAATAGGAGACCACAAATAGAGAAAATGAAAAATAGTTACAATTATGAGACTTTTAAACACTGGATTTGAGTAAACTGCTTAAACCCTTGCAGCCCTCAGTTTCTTCATCTATAAAATGAGGATAATAATAGTACCTGCCTCATACAGTTATAAGCATTACATGAGTCACTATTTTCAATACACTGAGAACAGTGCTGGCTCATGATAAGTGCTATATAAGTGATTTTTTAAAAAAAATCACAAGGAAAGGCACTCTATGTTGCAAAGTGAACTTGAGATCCAGCTGTTTCTTATTTGGCCAACATTGTGTTACACATTCAAGGATTAATTGAAGCAGAGGCTTATTATCTTAACGGGCGTTAATAAATTTCTGGAGTGAGCCTGATACAATATAATGTGTGTTTAGTGTTTACTTTTTAGCTCTCTGCACCTAGGTTTTGAGATTTATTAAAAGAACAGAGTGGTAACTAACACTCAGGCATTGTGGTTGGGAGATTGTACAATAACATGTTAAGAGCACAGGCTCCGAAGTGAGACAATTCAGTTCAAATATTGGCTCCCCTTTGACTTTGAACAGGTTACTTAACCTTTCTGGGATAAATAAGCTTGATGATTCTACTTACCTTGTGGGTCACCGCGATGACTAAATAAAACCATGTTCCTCCCATCCTGAGCACTGGGCTCCTAGGAAGGGCTCAAAGAATGTGCAAAATAAAACGAGTTGGGGGGAAAAAGAATTTGGGCAAATTGTAGTCGTGCAGTATAACGTAATGTGACCGAAACAACACATGCTTCCTCCCAAGAACACTCTCTGAACCCAGTGAATTTCCACTGTTGGGGGGGAGCAGGGATGGCAGACCAGATTAGGATAATTGTTTTTCTTGGAAACTGAAGAATCACAGTTTGCCTCCGGCACCTCTATTACTGCAACTTCGAGCCAATCCCCAAATCCCGCTGATACAGTGAATGAAACTTAAAAGCTGCAAAGAAGAGAAGGAAGAATTGAAGAGAGAAGCCAAAATGCTTCGGGCTTCAGTTTGATCCTCTCCTGCCGGCTCCCTGCCCGGCCTTTGCCCCACGCCCCTGCAAGCTTCCTCTTTCCGTACCTGTCGGGGAAAATAGTCTTTCTCCCTGCTCTTTGCTGTAGGAACCTTTTATTTTCTTTATGGGCAAGCACAGGGGATGGATAAACACATCAAGGCCCTGAGAGGGAGGCCTCGGAGGAATGAGAGGGCAGGGCCTTGGGCTTGGACTACACATGCGAGGGGTACGGCTCTCCATCAAGACCCTCAGCACATCGTTGCAGCCGCCCATTCTCCTGCGTGCATGTTAGCCAGGCAGGGAGGTATCGAGGCCCCAGTTTCAAGATTATGAGGCAGTCAAACTTGGAAACAATCCAGGCCCTAGCAATAGCTTCATAGCTAATCTATTGGCATCTCAGTTTCAACATCTCTAAAATGGGGTAAAATACACAATATACTTGGCACTCTGCTCAATACACCTGACTTTTCTTTCTCTTCCTCCTTTCTTTTCCACCTCATTCTCTCTTTTTTTTTCATCCACTTTTCCCTGATCTTTCTTCTCCTCATTCTCCTTGTCATTTTTAATCCTCATCATTTCCTTCCTCTTTCGTTCACTATCCCAAATCAGGGGCCATGTCTCACTCATCTCTGCCTCCCGCTAGACCTTGTACAGGATATATCCTTGTTCAATGGATGTTTACGTAGTGAAGGAAAAATAAAGTCCTCAACCATCCTTTCTTCGCATATATAAAGAAAGCACTATCGTATCTTGTGTTCTTACTAATGGCTACTAGCTAGTATTAATATATTGCAAATACTTCTAAGTAAAGAATCAGAGAAGCATAAAAAAAACCTAGAATTTTAGTACCACATAGCACCTTCAGCTCTGGCTTTAAAGAAAAGATAATGAAGGATCAGAGAGGAGGAGGGATTTATCCAGGTCTTCTCAGGGACGGGAGAGAATGACTATCTTGCTCCTCAGCCATATCTCTGTTTCTATAGTGTGACACCCTCTCTATGTAGGACAGTCTCCTGACTGTCCCATTCATTCATTCTTTCACCCATTCTCTGAAAATATGTTTAAGAGCTTTTACAATGCATCAGGTAGTCACGGCACTGGA
>RJWJ010016346.1:0-34740 GCA_004363605.1 Indri indri
ATTAAGGAAAAGTTAATTTCCTATGTATTTAATTTGTCAGATACAGTGAGATTTTAAAGCCAAATTAAGTAGAATAGTTTTATACATTCTCCTGAGCTCCCTGCAGCAAAGACAATGAAAATGTCAAGGTTGCAGCCAAGCAATCTCAACTGAAATATACTTCTCTTTCTGGACACAATTACTTAACCAAAAGCACATGATAATATAAAATCAGTAAGCCCATTGCCAAGATTTTTACTTAATCTGTACATTACTAAAAGGGAATTTTAAAAGACTATTGCAAGTTTTGTTGTTTATAGAGAAAAAAGGTTGTACTAAGCTGCTAGAACTATTCCACAATACCTTTTATGAATGGATAATACCAGCATACTGTAACTATGGATTATTATTTATTTGAAATCCTGAGATTAGTAGAAATTTCCGAACAATGACTTTTCATAATTTTAGCAGGGTAAAAGTTTGTATTTTTTTTTTTTCAAAATCTGTATCCTCTTTCAATGAAGGAAATACATCAAAGATATATATTTACATCTGCTAGATGTTTTCCAGGCCTCAATTTTACTTAGAATACTCAGAATAAGGTTTTTATAAAATACACTTACAACATTAAAATTGTTGGCATAATATTGTTGTTATATATTATTAACAGATTCACTTTTCCACTATAATGATTTTTAAAAAGTATTTTAATGGACAAATGCCTCAGTAATAGTTGGAATTTCAAGAACCACTTGAAGCAAGATGCAAAGCAAATATAGTGAGTTTTCAATGAATAAACATGATCAAGCCAGTTTTCCCCTGAAAAAGAATTTCTGAGATCTTTTAATATGCTCTTAGTGTTCCTTTCTCTCCTTGAGGCTTTCTTTGTCTGCATGGTACTCTTTGGGTTCCAAAAGTACTTAGGCTGATGTGGTAGGAGGATTGTAACTGTTCATTTATTCAACACAGACTTATCATCAGGCACTATGTGCAGTCGTGGGTGATGATGGTGAGTGAGAAGGAGGTGTGGCCCCCATCCTAATGGAATCTACCATATATTGACAGGAATTTCACTTGACTGGGGACATCCTACTGTTGCTTCATCGTGTCATTCTCTGATGTCTTTTAATTCTCAGAAAATACCGATGACAGCGGTTAGCCAGCCATACTTATGTAACAGTAACATTATGCTAGACCTTGGCATAAAATCTCCAAAAATGGATATCTTCTAAGTCTCATCTATAAAATATGATGGAGAGTGAGAGGCAATGAGGCTTACATTGTGCAAATCAGGCAGTGTGGATTGACTTGGAGCATTAACTCCTTTTCATACAGTTATCCTTTCTCAAGGCAACACCTCTCAAAAGAGGTTTGGCAAGGATTGCTACTTCAAGATTTGGAACAGAGTCAATGAAATTCTGTTGTGGATTCTGGAAAGAGTTATTGTTACAATGAGTGAATGGAATAACTGACAAATCAGTTCATTTACTCTTGAAAACTTCAGGAACTGAGAAATACTCCATGTCTTCTGTATCTGATAGCAAGATACAAATTTCTGTCTTCACAAACTGAGAATCTCAAGCTAATAAAATTCAACTTTCCATGAGCATTACTGGGTGAACCACAGGGAGATACATTTGGAATTCTAGTTGGGAGGGGCAGAAGAATGTCAAAAACTTATCTGCATAGCAAAAGGGAAGAACTCTACCTTGACTGTTTTAAGGACAGGTAGAATAGAAAACCACCATTGACAGATTTAGCATTTGCTGTTTCTCCTGCTCAGAACCCACCCATCATTATGTGTAATGATATGTCATTTGGTTGATACATAAACATGAATTTCTTCTCCTATAGGACGGTGTGCAGAAGTCAGTTGCATCGCTAAGAAGTGAAGACTCTTTATCACATAGATCTAAAATTGGTTTTCTTGATAATAACATACACATATTGATAGCGGTTTTTCTGTATGAAAGTAGTCTAAATTGTTAGTTTGGATGATGGAAGTTAAGAAAAGGGAAAATGTTCTTTGAAAATATTGCTTCTGGGGCAGAAAATAGACATTTGGAGTAAATAAAATAGAATCTCACCTCATATTTATAAAATCATCAAGGGCCTAAAAGGATCACTTTGTATTTTTAATTATACTTTATTGTATTCTACTAAACAAAATAAATGCAATAGTATTATTCACAAATTTGGTGATTATCTTTCATAAATATCCATGATCTTCTGTACAAATTCTTTTTTATTTATTTTATTTTTTTAATTGTCATATTACATTATATGTTTTTAATGCATGCAACATGATGTTTTGAAGTATATGTGCATTGTTAAATGGTTAAATCTAGCTAATTAACAAATGCATTACCTCACATAGTTATCATTTTTGTTGTGCTAGAATGTAATATCAACTCTCTATATTTTTCAAGAATATAATATATTTTCACTAACTAGAGTCACCTTGCTGCATAATAGAGCTTTTGAAATTTATTCCTCCTTTCTCAATGTAATTATGTATACTCTGACCAACATTTTCTCATCCCTCCTCCCCGCTAGCTACCTAATCTGTGATAGCCACTGTTATACTCCCTAATTCTATGTGATCGACTCTTTTAGATTCCACATATGAGTGAGATCATGTGGTATCTGTTTTCTAGAGCCTGGTTTTTTTCACTTTACATAATGTTCTCCAGATTTATCCATGTTGTCGAATGATTTCGTTCTTTTTTATGGCTGAGTAATCTACATTTTCTTCATTCATTCATTCATGGACACATATTGGTTCCATATCTTGGTTATTGTGAAAAATGCAATAAACATGGGAGTAGAGACATCTTTTTAACATCCTGATTTCATTTCCTTTGAATATATATGCAGTAGTGGAATCGTTGGATTATATGGTAGTTCTATTTTTATTTTCTGAGGAACCTCCATACTGTTTTCTATAATGGCTACCATCATGGCATGGTACTAATTTACATTCTCATCCAGAGTGTTCAAGGGTTCTCTTTCTCCACATCCTTGCCAACACCTTATCTTTTACCTTTTTGATAATAGCCATTCTTGTGGTTTTGATTTGCATTTCTCAGATGATTAGTGATGTTGAGCATTTTTTAAATATACCTTCTGTCTATTCGTATGTCTTCTTTTGAGGAATGTCTATGCAGGTCTTTTGCCTATTTGTTAATCTCATTATTTTATTTTATTTGCTATTGAATTGTTTGAGTTCCATATATTTTTTCTATATTAACCCCTTGTCAGATGTGTAGTTTGCAAATATTTTCTGTCATTCTGTAGGTTGTCTCCTCACTTTGTTGATTTTTTTCTTTTACTGTTCAGGAGCTTTTTACTTTGATGTAATCTTATTTATTTTTTGTTTTGCTTTTGTTGCTTGTGATTTTGAGATCTTATCTAAAACATCCTCACCCAGACCAATGTCATGAAGCATTTCCCCTATGTTTTCTTCTAGCATTTTTACAGTTTCAGGTCTAGCATTTAGGTCTTTAATTCATTTTGAGTTGATTTTTTGCATGTGGTATGAGATAAGGTCCTAATTTTATTTTTCTGCATGTGGATACCCAATTGTCCCAATACCATTCATTGAAAAGACTGTCCTTTCTCCATTGTGTATTCTTGGCAGCTTTGATGAAGATCAGTTAGCTATAGATGTATAGATTTTTTTGCTGGGTATCTTTTTCATTCTGTTGGTCTGTATATCTGTTTCTGTAGAGATTCTTTATAAAAGTGAAAGTGTATTATTTCTCTTTTAACTTTTATTTCTTCTGAATTCTTTTTTTCTTAATGATAAGGATAATTAATTGAATAATGGCATAAGCCATAGTGTAACACGTAAGAAAGCAGTATAATATTAAAATTCCTAGGGCTCTCTGTGACTTTAAATATTCATTTGACTTCAATATAGAGTCTTTAAAGTTTTGTAGCCAGATAATGTGCAAAAAAAGAAAAGATGGACATCTTCCTCTATACCTGGAAAGCTCAATGTGCAAAACTTGTAGTTCACATAAGTCAGTCCACAAATAACATTTGTGACTATAATTCCATTTTTTTCTGTTTATATTGACATTTACCCCCTTATCTCACAATTGCTTTTTGCTACCCTACATGAGGCAGACTTTTTCAGTATCTTATTCACTTAACACATTTTTCCCTGATCTCCAACCAAATGTTTTTCTTCTCATCATTTGGCTACTAAGATAGGCTCCATTTCCTTACATTATTAGAAGACATAAAAAGCTATTACTTTGCTAAAAGTTTATCAGTTGACAAATTAATAAACATGACTGAGAGTTAATATTCAGATGAAAAGTTACCATCACCTTTTTACCATTTGGTTTATTTGGTTTCAACAATTTGAAACTATATCTTCTTGTGTGTATGGAACAGACTTTATGGCAAGTGCATTCAGTCATTGTGTCTGTAAATTTTAACATCATCTGTAAATGATTCCTCATAGGAGAACCTACACAACCCTCCCTAAAACAAACTAGAGAAATGACTATTATACTTCCATGGATTCTTTTGTCTGGTCAGGAAAATGTCTGGAGATAAAACTGGCATGAGATAATTGTTTCTACGATAAGTGTATGGATGACAGCTTAACAGTGGTTTGAGAAAGAACAGATATGTATCTCCTTTAAGCAGATATACAACATTGATACTTTTATCAGCCATTTCCTGTAGTATTTTACTCAAAATGCACTCAGCTGTTAACTTTCTAGCCAGAAAACATTCACAGGAATAAAGATAATCCTTAGATACTTGAAGCCCACTTTAGCCACTGAACTACTGGAGGCTTATTACTGGCCTAGCATTCTGGTGTCTAACCTGTGGGATTTTGTACACTATTTATTCTTTCTTCTACTGGAAAAAAAAATAATTGAAGTCGAGCCACTCGGACCATGATGTATAATTAGAAAAGTCTATTATTAAAGTATTATAAAAAACTCTACCATGTTTCACTGTTCAGTGATTAAAGTTAACCATTTCAGCTTGTTGAATACATCTTGCAGACCAACAGAAAGAACTTGCTTAAGACTTTATTTAGAGCAAAATAAATAGCTATAGGCAACGAAGAACAACCCTCAATCCTGAAAGCTTGTAGGAATGGAAGCTGCAAAGATGAGGAAAACATGACATCTAGATTAAATTGTAATGGATCATGTTTCTGCTATGGATGAGGGACATTTGTGATTCTTTCCTATATTATTTAATTAGTAATCTATTATGCACAGACTTTTAGCTGTAGACATATTACACATTACAAAACAATAATAATGAAAAGATAAACTTGTTGGTAGAGTATGTCAAGTGAATTTCTATCACATTTCAAACTTAAGATGTTTGAGTAATCGCAATGAGAACAGGAAATTTCCCAGCCAACTACCTGTGATTAATTGGCTCCTTTCTGTTCTCTCTGTTCCCCTCTACATGTCTGGCCTTTGGGTGTGTAGTTCCCACTGGAGATATAATAATCCATTAAGTCACAGATGCAAGACTTCCATGAAGAGTTTGGAAGTCATGATGGGGCCATTGTTGTCACAATCCATGGACTCTTATAACAATGAAAAATAACTATTGTCATTGGGCCTCATTCTCAGAAACATAAGAGCACATTTCTCTCCTTAATCATGATGACAGAGCAGAAATGTGACTGAAGATTTGAGAATTGATAACAGGTATACGTAAATCTGCCATGTAGCTAAGACCAGCATATAGACATAGATATGAGTATGGATAGTGATATAGATGCAGAAATAATAGATAAATAGAGATTTATGGAGAGAGAGACAGAGAGAGAATGTTAGTGGGGAGAGAGAGAATCTCTAAAGCAATAATCCATTTTCTTCCTTTGACATGTCTGCACTAATGCTAATTTCTCATCACCTCCTTTTCCCCAGTTATTTCAAAACGCTCCTTGATAAATAATGGTCCTTATTTGAATCATATATTTCCAAAAATATGTACACTGCTATCATATTTCTTTATAGAACTCTTCTTCAAGCTTAATTCTATACAAAATTTGAGGTACCTAACACTTTCATTCATGTCACTTACATCCTCCTCTAGAAATAGGGTAGTATGTCCACATTTGGAATTTCTATGCTATTACGGAAAACAAAAGAATATATAGAGAGAACATAGATCCTTCCTTAAAAATAGCATTCCTAATAATAAAAAAAAACTTTTGACAAAATTATTATAAAAACAGTAAATACACACAAACATATGAAAACTAGTAGTAATAAACCTTCATATCCTCCATTACCCAGGTAAGTCAATTACCAGGATTTTGCACACCTGCTTCATTTATCTCTTTTTCATTGTTGTTACTGTAAAATTTTAAAGATAATTCTAGACATTATGTCATCTCAACTCTTGTACTTCAGTAATAGTGACACAATTTTACAGTAAACATAAATGAAATTAACTGCTGTTTATTCCAGTATTTCTTGGTAATTGCAAAATGTGAGAATAGTAATAATAGAAACAAACTAAAAATTCATTAATGAGGGAAAAACAAAATAATCTAGGTCCATCTATACATTAGAATTCAGTATAGATCTTAACAAAATGTGGTAGATCTGTTCATTCAATCACAGTATTAAGAGAAAGGTATATGTTATTTTATATACATAAAGGTATCAATCTATCTATATACAGATATTGATAGATACAATGTATTGAATGGACAGTATATTGTGAAATTTTTGAAAGAAAAATAAGAAACTGTAAATATTGGTTGTCTTTGGAGAAGGAACTGGAAGGGTGGAGGGGGCTCCTCATTCTGTGATGTTTATCACTCTGTACTCTTTGAATTCATGTTGTGTGAATGTATCACTCTTATTTAAAATGAATAAAAATCATTCCGAACCATGATTACCTGTGCTAAAATCCCACCTTTCTGGTTAATAATTGTTTGACCTTGAATTAGTCACTTTCTCTTTCTAGACATCTCCTATATGAACAGATTATTCATGAGTACCCACCTTACACAATTATTCTGATGGTTAAATTACTCATAGGAAGACTGCCACAAAATAAGATTCAATAAATTAGCTGTTATTATTTTTTAAACAATATCTTCATCATTAAGATTTTATATAAACAATGCACGTATATAAATGTTTGCTCTACATGTTTAAATAGGCTATATTAGGTTTATACATATATATTTAAATATGATGACTATTTTAATAATGTTCTAATTGTTTATGTGTGTGCAAAGGGCATACTGGATAAAATCATTATACACTGAAACTTTACAAAGCCAAGTCTTCATGTTTCCTTCTTGGAAGTCTTTCCTCTTGTTTTACACAAGGTCATACTTTGAGAATTTTAGAATGCTAGACTTTTTTTTTTTTTCGTTAAAAATATGATCAATCATATCTGATACTGTAGATGCCTACCTGCATACATTATGGGTTCATTCAGCAAGTATTTTTGGATCTACTACTGCAATATATGTAGAAACCTAAATTGGGGCTATATACAGAGACATTAAGAGAACAAAACCAAACATACAAACCAGATCCTCCCCTCAAGGGGTTTGCAATAGAGAAGGAGTAATTCAGGATGAGCCGTTACTGAATCATTGTAACCATGGAAATGCTATTTGACCAGTGCAGAATTACATTAGCACTCAATTCGCCCCTTTATCTCACAGTAGGAACAATTTTCCTTAAAAAAATAATAATAATAACTAATACTCATGATTGAAAAGATCTAAAATGTCATTAAGTCCAATAACATAATTAAGGGATCTAAAATGTTAGCATTTCAGTGAGTTGAAAAACCATATAAAACAGTTTAAAAAATATTATTGTTAAAACATAGACACATGGCTTGGCCATTGGGGAACAGCTGTATTTCATAATGTCAAGAGAAATAAAATCTCCTTTAGGTAAAGATAATAAATAATAATCATAACATTAAGCTTTTTCTTTAGCAAAATGATATCACAACGAATTAAAATGTGCATTTTACGCCTTGAGCAATGTCAAAGGACATATGCTAATTATGCACCTGCATCATCTATTGCCCTCAAGAGTTCCACAGACTTGGCTATGACCCAAATGAAAGAACTCATGTATCCCCAACAGTAAAATTGACCCTTGACACGAGAGTCACCTGAAAGATTGTGTGGATGATGACAGTAATTTACAAGTAAATCTCGTTTATTATAAACTGCTAGAGAAAAATTATACTTCTATGCACAAGGTTTCAATGTTTCCCTGTAATCTGTACAAACATAATTCAATGACTTGAGGCTAAAAAAAGCAGAGGAGGTAGGGCGAGGGGAAGCAGGACTGAGAAAGTATGATGAGCAGAATCACATATGAAGATGA
Organism: Indri indri; assembly: GCA_004363605.1. Taxonomy (NCBI): domain Eukaryota; kingdom Metazoa; phylum Chordata; class Mammalia; order Primates; family Indriidae; genus Indri; species Indri indri. The sequence continues at coordinate 8,346 of RJWJ010016346.1, forward strand.
CCTTCCTCTAATATCTGGGTGGTCCATCCACAGGCCCTTTTAACACTGATACCTCCCTCCCAATCACCACCACCTTGTGGCATGGTGCTCTACACAGGCATGTTGCTAATAGTTACCATGTACTTTAGCTTCTCTCTTCTGAAAGCAGCTGGGAATCTCACTTTAAGAAAGTTATGAAACCTGAAGCTTCTCTTGGTAATTAATGCAGCCTAATGCATTTTGCAACACAATTCTATAAAATTGCAGTATGTCTAGACTTGAGTATACAATTATTTATAAGAAAGGATTATGATATAGGAGAGAGATGAAGGGATTATTCAAGAAATCATTATGCTTTTGTTAATAGGTCTATTTTCATGACCTTCACTTTAGTTGTTCACTCCTTTGCCCTTTCCCAGAAACATTTGCACAAACTTTAAGAGCAGTAATTACCATGTCTATCATACCAAAAATATACAGGCTAAATGAGAGGCATAGAGGTACACACCCCCAAAAAATGATCCAAAGAACCTGGTAAATTTGTAACAAAACACAATGTACAATCATATCCCTATGCCACACTTCCCATGACGCTAAGGTGGCTGAACGTTAACACACACAAACACACACACAAATACACACACACACACACACACACACACACACACACGCACACAGCTGTATAGGAAATTCTTAAGTCATTCAACAGTCCTGTTCAACAGATTTAAAAATTGTGTTGAACAAAAGCTATTCTGCTGCACTCATTTGCAAAAGGATATAATTAGTTGTTCTTTCAGTTTTCTAGATAAAGATGGCACATATGAAAAATAATAGGCTGTCAATACCCTAAAGGGTTAGCAGTATGAACTCAACAAAGGAATATATTTTAAGGCAACAACAGTTCATTTGTTCCTCTAATATCTTTGGTATTTTGGGATCCCTTATGACATGAAAGCATATGTTTAAAATGCAAAGTGAGAGTATTTATATTTTATTTATTTTTATCTTTAAGTTTTAGAATGCTTCTAATCACAATTTAAAAGTTAAAAAAAAAATTAGTGCCAACAGTAAGCTTAAAAAGTAGAATAACACAGAATAGCTCTACAAAATAATTTCCAGGGCCAATTTTGACCTACAAAATATGTGTCAATCGATTAAGTTTATTTTTGTGCTTCACAATAAATCATTAATCAATAAGCATCTATTGAGGAACTCCTATGTTTCAGTCAGAGTTTTAATTTAATTTTGTAAGGAAAAAAATCAGAGGAAAATGAGTAGTGAGATAGGTTAATCAGAAATTATTCATTGCATCACAGTCAATATGGAATACATTAAATGTGCAAATTTCAAATTATATTTCACATGCCCCATGCTGTCTATAGCCAACTTTAAAAGAGAAACAAGTTGGAAGCCAAGGAGGAGAGGGAGGGCAGGAAATAAGAAGAGGGAATGGGAGGAAAATGTGATATAAGAGAAGAAAAAACTTTGGTACTATTTCTGTCCATGGAGCACACTGAAACATTACTGTGATTGCGCCTGGTGTGTTGATACTCTTTTATCAACAAAAAAGACCAAAAAACAGAGATAAAAATATAGAAGACATATATCTTAGTTTGACCTAATAGATATATATAAAGTAAAATATTATTTACATAATTAAAATGAATGTTAAATGAGTCTTATCTCCTTTCAATATTCTTTTTCCAGAATATCACATAGTTAAAAAATAAGTGAACAAAATTCTACATCCAATTTTAGGTGATTTCCACTGAGAAACAGCAGATCAGGAACAATGGCCTTAATTATGAGAGACAAGATATAGTTAGGTTTTCATTTCAATTTTCCAAAAGTTTCCAATAGATGTACTTACTTCTCCATTTTTTATTATATTAACTGTCAGCAAAGCAGAGCACACAAGGTGACAATCACAATTGGCAGCAGTGGTCTGTATTCCGAAATGCAATTCCAGTCTATTACTTTCAAGTCTTATTTCTTTGAAATGTTTGCTTCTCAGAACAGGTGACTCATCGGATGGGGCCCTGACCATGTCAGGATGCACTAAAACTAACTGGAAAGGTGAGAAATTGATAAGCCTTATTAACTGGTAAGGAGGGGGGAGGGCTCTTCTAATGGCACTTTGTCAGGAAGCCAGTCCCTATTTACTTAGAAATCTGCGCACTTTTAGGAGCAAATAAATTACCTACCCACCATTCAGTTACTTAAGAAGACAACCTAAGAGGCCAGCAAATCTTCTCCACGTAATAGGCAATAGTTTTAGAGGAAATGACTGAAGCAAAACTAAGGCATTGCATCAGAAAGAGTAGTGTCGATGTGAGCTGACAGCCAGGGAGCTCAGGTAGCCCACCCCCCTCTGCAGGACTCTGAAGTTCACGAGGTCTCCTGTACCCTAGGAGAGAGAGCCCCACAGTGTCAACATAACAAGAGTCCAAAAGAACATTTGTGTAGGAGACTGTCACAATGTACAACTGAGAATAGGGCATGTTAGAGAAGATTTCAGGGAGAAAAATATATGTAAGGATGTGCATGTTGAAGAGATAGGCACATCTTTACATATATGAAGTAACCATAACAAAAATGAAAAATTTCGGAGACTGAGTAAGACTCTACTATGTATAGGAAAATGAGAAAAAGATAACAGAAATCAACTCAGATAAAGCACTAGGCTAGACTCTAGAGCAGCAGTTGTCAAGACATGGTGCTCAGACAGACCTCTAGGTGTCCCAGTATACTTTTAGAGGGACTATGAGGCCAAAACTATGTTTGTCACAGCACCTTTATTAAGACATCTGTGTGTTTTTTTCATTTTTTTTAATTTTTTAAAAATTTTTTCTTTGCCCCCTGCCCCAGTTTGCCTTTTTCAGTGTGTTAACATTTGCATAAGTGGCACAGAAGTTGCAGTGGATAAAACTGCTGGAAAATCCCAGGTCAAAGTGCAAGAAGCTACTGTAGTAGCTGTCATTGAAGTCTTCACCACCATGGGGCCACTGTAAACAAACAAATAAAAATAATGCTTCTTTTACTTAATTATGCCTCAATGGAGCAGTAAAACAGTTAACTGTGTGATATTTCCGCCCCTGAGTACATGCCTTTTTCAACTCCTGAGATGAAGTTGAGCACTCCTGCTGGGCACCCAAGTGTGACAGCTGACTCCAGGAAAGCACCTATGCAGCTTTTTTGTTTCTTTGTTTGTTTTAATATTTTTATAATTTCCAGCTAATTTCTTCCATTTTTTTTGGTAGAGACGGGGTCTCGCTCTTGCTCAGGCTGGTCTCAAACTCCTGAGCTCAAACGATCCACCCACCTCGGCCCCCCAGAGTGTTAGGATTACAGGCATGAGCCACCACACCCTGCCACATGCAGTTGTTTGAGTTACAAAGTTAGCTGGCCACTCTTTCATGGCACTTTATTTCTACTTGAGAGAATGACTGACAAACCATGGTTGTTCAGAAGAGGGCATTTGGCAGATATATATAAATATATATATATTTTATATATATATTTATATATATAAAATATATATATATTTATATTATATATATATTTAAATATATATTATATATAATATATATATATTATAAATATAATATAATATTATATATAATATTATATTATATATAATATAATATATATAATATAATATATATATTATAAATATATATATATAAATATTATATATTTATATATATATATATATTTTTTTTTCCCAAAAAAAATGAACAAAGTGACCCTCAGGGAAACATCTGACAGTACTTGTTCATTATAAAATTTAAGCTTTCAAGTGATAAGCAGAATTTTGGAAAATGTGTGCCCGCCAAGATCAGCTTGACAGCATCCATACTTAAAAACATTTCTTTTTAGAACAGTGGTGATATTAACAAGTGCGATTTCTATAATGAAATGTGTCAAAAATTGGAAAATCTGAAAAATTCAGTGTACATTTTCCGAATGACCAATAAATAATGCTACATAATCATTCATGGGTAAAAGATCTCTTCAAAGAGCACGAAAGACCAATCGATTTTAATGTAATGGATTATAAGAAGTTCATTGATACGGTTTCAGATTTCACATTGCAACTAACATGTAAGACATTTCCAGGTGTTGAGAATTAATATAGTATCAAAAAATTCACAATTTTCTTTAAAGGTAATTTAAATATTAATCTCCCTTTCATATCTGTGTGAGGAAAGACTTTCTTCATATACATTAACCAAAACAATAAATTAAAATATTTGCAAAAATGTGAAATAATTTCACTCTTTTCGAAAATGTTTGTTTTATAAAATGCTTTAATGAACATATTATTTATATTAAAATATAATGAGTTTATTATTTTAATAATTATTTAAAATGTTTATCTCAGTTTTAATATCCAATACAGTGATTACTGATAGATATATCCAACATAAACAAAAGATCGTTAGAGTACTCAATAATTTTCAAAAGGTGTAAAGGTGTCCTGAAACAAAAACGTTTGAAGATCATTCATCCTTTCCAGAAGAATCATGTATCTTAATTATTGTTGAATTCTTCAAACCTAGGACAGTGCCCAGCACATAGTAACCATTCAATAAATATTTAATAAAGGCCGGGATTAAACATGTATTCAGTGATATACTAGTAGACTACTGTTACTAATCATATAACATGACATTGTTGATAATAACTAAATGCACACATATATATATATGTCTAAATATTTATAGGTGACTGTTCAGTGAATTCAGTGAATCCTTATTTTATTATAGTATTTTTATTGAGACATATTTCACATACATAAAATTCACCAGTTAGAAGAGTATACTTTAGTATTTGTTAGTATTTTCACTATGTTCTGTAACCATCAACAGTAAGTAATATTTCAATGACCCATAAAGAAACCTGTGCATATTAGCAGTTAACTCCAGTTTCCCTTCCTTCAGTCACTGGCCACCAAGTACTTTATGTCTCTGTAAATTTGCTTATTTTGAACATTTCGTATAAATGAAACCATATAATATGTGGCCTTTTATGTAAGACTTCTTTCACTTAGCATAATATTTTCAAGGTTCATCCATGGTATAGCATGCAACAGGACCTCAGTATTGCTTTTTATAATGGAATAATATGCTATTGTATAAATACGTATATATATATATATATATATAATTTTTTTCCTTTTTTCTACTTTTGACTGTAATGTTTATGCTGCTAGGTATATTCATGCACACTTTTTGTGTGAAAACATGTGTCACTTCCCTTATGCATTTACCTAGGTGTGTAATTGCTGTGTCATGTGGTAATTTTATGTTTCACTTTTTTGAAGAACTGGTAAAAAATTTTCATAGTGGCTGTACCATATTACATTCTTGCCAGCAATGTATGAGGGTTTCAATCACTGTATATCCTCACCAACAGTTGCTTCAGTTTTTGTTTGCATATTTTTTATAGCCATTTTAGTAGATGTGAAGTGGTACTTCATTGTAGTTTTTATTTGCGTTCCCTAATGACTAATGTTGAGAGTCTTTTCATGGGCTTACTGGCCATTTGTATATATCTTCTCTGGAGAATAGCTTATTCAGATACTTTGCTCATCTTTTAATTGGATTGTCTTTGTACTCCTGAGTTGTAAGAGTTCTTTAAAAATTGTAAGTATTAAATCCTTATCAGTTATATGATTGCAAATATTTTCTTCCTATTCTGTGAGCTGCTTTTCACTTTCTCGGTAGTGTCCTTTGACGCATAAAAAATTCCAATTTTGATAAAATCTAATTTATTTATTTTGCTTTTGTTGTTTGTGCTTTTGGTGTAATATGTAAGAAACCATTGCCTAATCACACAGATTTTCAGCTATGTTTCCTTCTAAGAGTTTTATATTTTTATCTCTTAAATGTAATCCATTTTGGGTTAATTTTTGTATATGTTATGAAGTAAAGATGTACAGAGTCATTCCTTTACAAGCAGATATGCAGTTTGTAAATAAAATTATTTTATTTATAATGTTTAATTGTTATTGTTCTTATGGGGTAAAATAACCCCAAACAGCCCTGTGTGGGAGCTATTTTTGTTTGCTCACCACATTTCTCCTTTTCTTTTTTCCTCTAACAGACTGTGTCCTTCTTATACAGTCTGCCACCCATGGAAATGTTTTGGCTTGCTATGGTTGAGGTCCTATTGGGATAGCCTATCCAAATAAGATGACACATTGCTGAAGATACACACTCTGTCACTAAAATTGAGGCAAAAGATTTTTTAAGACTCTCATTTTACAAGAAAAAAACATTACATAGTATTTGGCTGTGAACCATTACAGGGTGATTTGAACATCTTCCAGCTTTGGGGCAATCAAAAGATTCTCTGTCATCTTTAGCCAGAGCGGTTCTAATTCTTGGCCACTATAACCAACCAGACCAATGATGATGCCCAAAGAAACTACAGGGTATTCATGGAATTTGTAAATACTTGAAGAACCAAATCCTAAATTTAGACCCATACCCTTTATAAATAATTTATATTATAAAATAATAGTAATAATAACTTAAGAGTATAATAGCAAAGAACCAGATGTGTCCTACTGATGTGTTATCTTACACTTCACTTTTCATTAAAAGTATATGCAAAAATCTAGTGTTGCATTAGGAACACTGTACAGGAAAAAAGAATTAATAAATCTGATTGATAAAGACCTTTTCACCTCTTTTTCTGGCAAAAAAATAAAACAAACAAACAAAAAAACTATAAGTGATATCACATCTGCTTAAATTTTAACCTGGAAGGAAACAAGCAAATTCTAAGCTAGTTACAGTCTTTGAGATTATCTGGCTCAATGAGGAAATTAAACCGAGAGGAAGCCAGTGATTTGTCTGAGGGCTCATTGCTAATGAGCTGCAATGGCACACAGATATTTAGATGGAGAGCTGGAATAAGAACCTGTTATTTTTTCACTTCCAGATAATATGCTTTCAAATATAACACTACTGCCTATATTTATAGGCCCTATGGATTTTCTGCTTTCTTCTCCATTATGTGTGGAATATTAAGATATACCATCACAAGTCTCTTGTCTAAGAAGAAAGGCAAGGAAACAGCTACAATTTCCTTGGAAACACTCTGTTAAACTGAGTCTCATTTTTGCAAGATCGCAGATTTCTTTTGAATCAAAAATTATAGTTTCTAAAAATGGCTATGAGTCTAAATTGTGCATATGATTTTTGTATCATGTAATATTTTGAACAATTAAAAGGAATGGTATGAAATCTCTATATTCAAAACTCCTTGGCTTTTGCAAGAACAGTTTGGTTATATTTATTCATTCAGCAAGTATTTATGTATTGCTTAAAATGTGAGCATGTTTTTATTTTTTATAATATTTTACAGAGACTAAAACAGACATTTAGTTTAGAGAAGCGAAGTAAAAATCAGTGAGGGTACTGGAAAGTGTAGTGAATGTAAGATTTGTAGATTGAAATTTAAACAGGTATTTTTAAATCATTAACTGACCTATAGTTAATGCAAAAAAATCTTCCAAAAATAATATTTGAAAGATAGTGCATAATAAAATAGCTATTCTTTTTAATCCATGACATCTACATTCTATTGCTAATGAAATAAAATACAGTCGATATGCTTTTAAAAATAGTTTGAGCCAGGCGCTGTGGCTCATTTCTGTAATCCCAGAACCTTGGGAGGCTGAGGCAGGAGGATCCCTTAAAGCCAGGAGTTCAAGACCAGTCTGAGCAATATAATGATACCATCTCTAAAAAAAAAAATAAGAAAAATGAGCCCAACGTGGTAGCATACACCTCTAGTACCAGCTACTTGGGAGGTCGAGGTGGGAGGATTGCTTGAGCATCCATAGAATACCTTTCTAAAATTAATATTAGGATAATATATAGGATGTTCACATTTTACATGAATTCTATTTTTCAAGACATGGGATTATTCTAACTCCATAAATCAAGAATAATTCCAACAAAAAATGGCCAATACAATAATTAATCTTCTAAAATTATGTCATAGAGTTTCAATAGACTACACACATTTTAATGTATAATTTGCTTGATCCACAAACTATGTCATTATACAAATCTTAACCCAATTTTATTTGAGATAATTGCATTATTTCACATATTTCAGTAGACCGAAAATCTATTGATAATATTTATTTGCTTGAAATTTGAGAAATAAAAGTAAAAAAATAAATAAAATAAATAAATAAATCCATATCACACATGAACTCGCCCTAAATTGACACCAAAAGTTGAAGTTATGATCAATGGGAGAAAAGAAAAGTTTTTATTAAAGTTAAGAAGCAGCTATTGGTTACACTACAGCTGCAAGCCTTCAGTCCTGATGGGTGTCCTGGGGAACATCTTAACGCAGTGGCTTTTTTCAAGGTATGGCTTTTTTCTCTTCATGTTAAAATCTCTGCTCTGTGTGGACAACCCATATATCAGTTCCTCAGTAGACACACACAAACAAAACTCACAGGAGAATGACGTTTATACCAGAATGCAAAGAATACATTTGGTTACAATGAAAGATAAATCTTCTAGGAAGACAAAACTGCTTACATTGCCTGGTCAGTTCAGCCACTCTGTATTTAAATATCTATTTAAACCACTTGGATCTACACTCCAGTGCAACATCATTTATTATTTGGCAACACACAATTAATTCATATGTTAAGTATATGTCAAAATAGCTCCCCTGCCAAACACGCAATATTTCTGTAAGGGTAAAATGAGATTAATCATATTAAAATCTTTCAGAAGAAGACAAGATATTAAACTTAACAGGAAAAGAAGCAAAGGGTCCTATATTTTAAATTAAAAAATAAATAAATTTTATGAAGATAGGGAGACTTATCTCTCCCTCTGTCTTTGAGTATTTTCTTTTATCGCATGCTATTTAAGGTTTGTTCTTATTTTAAATTTTATTACATTCATGATATTGTTATGATAACATGGTATCTTTCCATTATTATCATTTACCATTACTGATCCTAGATTAAAAATTTTAGATTTAGATTTATGAACACCTTTGGGTTTCAGCAAATCTGTATGTAATATCTATAAAATCCCTTAATAGATAGAACAGCATTTCTGACCAAAGCTTATGGTCTAACCAAAGCTTGTGACCAAAGCTTATTGTAAGTGAAAATAGTTCAATTTATTGGTTGGTAAAATAGGTAGGTGCCTTTAAGATAAGACTGGAAGGGCCAAAAGAGACTTCTGACATGGCAATGGGAAGGACTGGGCCCGGGAGCAGAAGAGCATAACAGACAGTAGCAAATTCACTAGAATGAAACAGACCTGGGAATTCCACCTTTGGCTTTCATTATGAAAGTTTTCTTCCTCCCTCTTTCCTTTTGACCACTTCTTCTCTCTTTTTATAGATACTTTCTTCTGTCCACACTAACATGTTGAAAAATCACAGAAGTTCTCATCTCGCCTTTTCCTTAATTCTTTCCCCTTGTCCCCTCTGTCTCCGCTCCAGTGCTCTGTCTACTTCTAACTTGCCGTTCTCATTTCCTCCCCTTCACACTCCCTGCTTTCTCATCTTCTGCCCCTTTCTCTTCCCGATTGCATTTTAGTAACCTCAAACAGCACCAGAGTTATGTCAGTACACTCTGATGTCTTGAAGACTAGTAAGATCTATCCATCAAAGTCTATTTCCAGATCTTCAGTAACCAGTGGACTCCTATAGACATCAAAAGTTCAACATACTTACAACTGCTTCTGTTCCCACATCCTTAATCTCAGCGACTGCAGCCACTATGCATTTCTTCCATCTCCCATGAAGTCTTGGATCCAGCCTGGATGACCCATGCTCATACTTCTCTCATACTCCCTCTTGTCATTAGTTATAATATGCTTTGGATTCTGTTTAATGTGTATATTCCCATATCTTGTGCTCATTCACTTTTTTAGATTTGCAGTTGCTGCCTATGTTAGGTCAGGCTCTTCATTTTACTATTAATAATTTCCCCATTTGATCCATTCCACACAGGATGTCAACATGAGCTTCCTAAAATGTATACACAATTACTTTTCACCCCTTCCACAGGGTCTTTGTTACCTAAAAATGATAATTAAATTTCATTTTACATATTTTTGTATGTAATCCATGATATCTTCCAAATCACCTAATTTAATCTCTTGCTATTTTGTCCCTTAAATTAAATGTTCTACCTCCTTTATCCTTCATATATTTGTTCATCCTACCACTGACTCTTTCACCTGGAAAGCTCTTGTCTTCTTTCCTTCAAGGATTATACCTCCACTTATCTTTTCAGATTCAATTAATCTATTCTACGGAATCTTTTCTGTCCACCTAAGCAGAATTGACTGTTCCCTTTTTAGTGTCTATCATATCTCTCAATTTCTCTAAGAATTTATTCAAATTGTTTTTATGCTCTAATATCCTTAAGGGTAAGAAAAATACTGCATATATAACTCTCTTTCTGCAGGGCAAGTATAGTGTTGGCATACAGTACTTAAAAGAGGAAAAACTTTTAGAAATGAGCACAAACGTATTTTCTCTTTTTAAATTTAGCTAACAATAATTTGTGTCCCTAGGTACATAGCATCCCATTAGATGTTAAAAGAGAACTTTTGCTGAGTAATTGCTTCTCTCTAGGAGCTCACAATCTATCGGGGATCACAGAAACATGTACGAACAACTCCAAGTTTGTCTGCAATAATGGAGGAATAAATATTAATAATAACTAAATGTAAGAACACCAAAGTGGAAGATGAGTTTAAATCTGGCTAGGGGGTGGGATTACAGTGTCAACTGCATTAGTGATATAGTGGTAATAACTGGGACTAAGTTAAGGGAAGGTTATGAAATGCTTTAAGAACCATTTTGAGAATTTAGATGCTCTTGCGCATGTAGAGTAGCCGTCAAGACAAGATAAGGGGACTAAGTTAGGAGATTGTGCACTTAAGACCAATTTTGAAGGGTTTATTGGTGTGCACTATGTGATACACAATGCGGCAAAAGTTATGGAAGACACAAACATCAACCAATAAAATAAATCACTGAAGAGCTTTAAAATTTTTTGATGAAAAAAGACTTGTAACTAAGATACAAGGCATTGGGATCCTAAGAGAAGCACAAAAATGGTATTGCTGTAATATCACCTTCTGCTAAATTTATGCTCCCTGAGGGTAAGGGCTCATCTGTCTTGTCCTCTCATAAATCCTGTTTTCTTGAATATGTGCACATGCTTGTCTAATAAAAGCTGATATACTGAGGATGGTTTACGGGAATCAGAAAATGGCTTTTGGAGGAGGAGACATTTAAATTAAGCTTTGACAAAATATAAGGTCTTACATTGATAATCAGTATCCATTTTCTTTTCTGGCAATTATACTCAATTTCTTTGAGGGGACATTACTCTTTGATTGTGGGCTTCTTTGGGGAGGCTGTCAGTCAGGCTACTGTCCTTGCCCTGAGTCTCTTTCCAAATGTCTGACCCTCATATGGAAGAATATAAGAAAGAAAAATACACATGCAGCTGATTCATCCCTGGGCGGGGATGGGGGCAGTCCACATGAGACTGTAGACTAGGTCCCCTTACAAGGATGTCCAGCGATACTGTTTAAGGTGTGCTTTCTGAGTCAGGCTCTGTAGCTGTTTCTCTGACTCTGTGAGCTACCCCTCCTCTTTAACACATTGACATTTTTGGATAAATCAGGCAAATAGAGTTGCTTTCATCTATTAGTAGTCAGAGAACATAATTGCTGCAATAATTAATGTACCAAAGAGTTTTGTTTAGTTTTGCTATATTTACATAATTAACTAATGTATTTTATGGAATATGTCATCATTTGCTGAACATTAGGGCCCAGCAGGGGAAAATGAATTCATAGCCATTTCCCCTGCCAACCTAGTTGTAGATAGCTGAGTTCCAGGTAGTTTTACACAAATTTGGTGTGCAATATTGGGCAACTCACTGAACTTCCCAAACTTAGTTTCATAAAACTATGATTCTTTACTCATCTAGTATTATATTATGACTCATTATCTGGTCACTAGTTTGAGTCTAGTTATGTTCTTTATTTTTTGAGACTACATTGAGTGGGGAGATAATGCAATGGTTTTGATAGTGTTGTTGGAGGGTGCTGATACAGACTACAGTCACATTAAGCCATGTCTCATATGTGCAAATTTAAGTCGTGTAAAGAAAGGGGAAAGGATTATGAAAAATTCCTTTACTCTCCAACTGCCATCTCTAATGAATAGAGAAGAGGAAGGTACCTGTAAAAAAAAAAAAAAAAAAAAAAAAAAAAATTCCTTTTAATGTTTTTCTTTAATGCTTCTGTTCTTTCCAGAATGCTTTTAAATAAAATACTGAAAATCTTCAAAAGACTAAAGGCATGTAGATTAGGTGAACACATAAAGCATATATTAGTCTATAACAGTCTTGAAGCTAAGATTTCAGACGTGAAAAGACCGCAGCATGAGGGATTGGGGGACCCAGTTTCCACATAAACACTCCTTTGGTCTTCATTTTTTCCATCTGGAAAATGAAAACTAATAACCACATGATTTTAATCAAAAAACTATCTGGGTCAGGGCAAGAAATTTCCAAGTGTCTCTTTCAGCTGATTTTTGTGAGTGGATCCAAAGGCAGGCTTCCAGGGCAACTTCCCATTGGTCTCAGCTTCTATGTTAGTCTATATGAATTGGAAATTATATTTATAGATATACTTCTAAAGTCAAATTGATTATAAGACCACCAAAAATTATTGTTTGCAGTCAATAAAAATGTGTGCTTTCACTTATTTTTGAGTTCCTTAGAGAAGCTTACATCCATAATATTGAAAATCATTTAGTTAATTTTACATCAAGTACAGGACATAAATCTTCTATAATCACTGAGGGGTAACCCTAGATTTAAATGCTATAAGCAGGAGAGCCTTTGGACATAATATTCACTGTCAAAGTGAAGTTTCACATGTGGTCCAAAGCCCTTCCACTTCAGCCAAAGCCTATATCATCTTCTTAAAATATACGTAAATAAAAAATGATACCATTTGTAGTAACAACATAAGAAAAAACAATCATTTGTCTTCTTCTCTGGAATGAAAATAAAATAAATAACAGTAGATCAGCTGTCTTTAAATTCTGCATCTCATATATATACCAGTCTATACGTAAATCTTCTATTGATTTTAGCCAATATTAAATATTAATAAAAATAACATTGAATTTTATACATAGAATTTAATTCCTGTCTCGGTCACTCATTAGCCAGAACATCTCAAGCAAATGGCATAAACTCTTTCATCCTCAGATTTCTCATTTATAAATTAGGAACAATGATAACTATACAATGAATATGTGGTATGGCAAAAATAATAAAATGTATATAACAATACTGTGGATTGCTATTTAAATATCTTTTGTTGTTATTATGAATTCCAGAATGTGGAAATTGGTATTGAGAGTGAGGAACATCTCTCAACAATTGACCAGAATAATCAACAATGATTTGAGAGTATCATATAATTGATAGTAAAATTACAGCATTTTCATTGAGCATATATATAAACTGTGAATAGATTCAAATGAAATCATTATGAATATGCTCATATTATACTGTAAAATGCAATCATATGGCAGGAATCTATGAATGTAAGTGCTCAAAAATAAAACCGTCAGCATATATCCTCTGTAGTTAAGGCACGTTTAACATTACACAAATAAACAATATTTCTCTAAGTAGGATTTGAGACTTGCAACATGGCAGGGCTTGTTAAATCAAGGCCTTTCTACCTCTGATGAATAATAATTCAACAATTATTTATTTTATTTTCATAAAACAAAATGAACTCCTCAATTACGAACTTATAAAATATAATCATTTGTAAATTGTAGACTATCCTTAGGAGTTTAAAAAAGAGAGAAAGACGAGTACATGACCAGTTTAAACAGAAAAGTTACATTTCTAGTTCTAATGTTTTGAATTTTAAAGAACATGTTTGTGACAATACAATCTTGGGAAAAGTAGCTTCTTTTTATGCAAATTTGAGAGACGGTAGAGGCTAGACCCAGACGCTGTATTATGATATATTATTTAAACACCTTGTAATGCAGAATAAAATTGGATAAATGAGTTTTTATGTTTCTAAATGAGCATAAGTATATCAAATAAGTATTGAAAGATGTCATGTTACAAAAAGCTATGTAGCTACATTTTATTTGAGGACTAAAAGCATTGGGTCTCCACAACTACAGAATTGTTCCATAGAAGAGCCCACTGTTTAGACTACATTTTGGAAGAAATATTGAAAATTATCACAAAAAATAAGTTTAAAGGCTCTTCTAAAATTTCCAAGGGTAATTTTAAAGGCAAGAAATGTAAGAAGAATTGAAATCAGGAGTAAAACAACCCAGGGTACCAGTCAAAGATTTCTCATTTTCTTAAACCACTTTTACTCAGAAATGTTTCTGCTACTTGCAAAATTGTGACTTTAATAATTAAAACAGAACAGAATTTTAATTCTTCCTACTCAGCTCACATTATAATTCCTCCTATAGTGCTAACATTATATTACTAAAAATTTATAAATATCAGATTGCAATTTCATATTCATAAATTAAGTTCAGTGGCATACTTTGTTTCCAAAACTAATCATGTAAAATAATTCTTATGAGAAATTGATTCTGAAAAAAAATGTGAGGGAATGTTTAAAAGTAGGAAACAATTTTTACCACTCTTGTATAGTAGAATATTTCAAAATGCTATGATTTACCATTATTATGTAATAACGTATTTCAAGTATAAGTATAAAATCTATATGAATCATTAGATGCAGCTTACTGTGCAGAGCTATCCAAAACCTGTTGATACTAAAAGGAATAAAGAATGAATATGGCCTTGCATGATATGTTTTACATAAGAGACACTAGATAATGTCAAGTCTTTTCTTCTCCCCTGAGAATCAGCAGAGCTAAGCAACTTAGAACAAGTTTGTCAAATCATTTTTATAACCCTCCATTTATCTACAAGGTTGATGTACCTGGGAGATCTCTCTCTCTCTCTCTCTCTCTCTCTCTCTCTCTCTCTCTCTCTCTCTCTGCTTCTGTATGTACGTAACTCTAATCATTTGGAAAATCCTGTAAAATCTCTATTTCTATTATGAATTGGAAATACTTGCTTCTTCAGTCAGCTGAAACATTTATTGAATATCAACTATCTATCGGTACCGGGTTAAAATTTATAGAGGCATGGAATGGAATAAATTCCTTACAGGATAACAGACTGGAAAGGTAAATTAAACTTGGGTAGAGATTATTTTCATACAATTTGATAAAGGATAGGAGAAAGATTGTGCCAGGTCTTTTATTTCAGTATATTTATATTTTTTCTATACTAATTCAAACTCTTTTATGCCAAATTATATTGCAATCACTTTTTCCTTTATGGGTATGTCAGAGCTAGTTAACTGAGTAAAATTCTTCTGATACTTACAGCCCCTATATGATATAGTAACTAAAACACAAATCATATGAAATATAATTCACATTACCTACAATGTAATCCAAATGTATTCTTTGATACATTTGTAATGTGTATTCTTATAGAGAGTTTTTACACTTCACGAAATACACTGATTTTATTAGTAAGTTACATTATATTTTTTATCACCTCATACCTGAGTGTGGGTGTATGTGTGTATATATACATGTATGTGTATGTGTGTGTATATATATGTATGTGTGTATATATATTTTTCCCTTTTAAAAATATGCAAAATGTTGAAAGAGTTGTCAATTATAAATTGTACATATTTATATTTTCCATAACTCTTTCCCTCTGTAATTAAATCTACAAGAAAATGTAATATATACACTTTGTATTTTCATGACATTGACAGATTTAAGCATTTAGTAAGTTGAATTTTTAGAAACTGATGAGATGAATATTAAAAGACAAATACTGATTTACTTCAGTTATTTAAAACCCAAAAGTTTGAAAATTTAGGTAGGGCAAATGGTTTTTCCCCTAATTCATAGGAAAAGAATGACAGTTTTTTTCAGGATTTCTAGATTCTGTAATAACTAAAGACATTTTACAAGGTTTTCTACAATCTGGTGTTAAATATAATAAATGTAAAGCAATAAACAGCGTTCGAGTTTTGTCTAGTCAATGGTAGTTAGCTATAATTTCACCATTTAATCCTAAAGGAAAAGTTGTAAAAATGCGTAGGTCTCATTTTCTTGTAAAACCTAAGAATTCTATCAAGAAAGGTCAGAAAATTTTCACCTGAAAGAGTACCCTTTTAATATGATACAGTTAAATATATATTATGTATATATGAGGCTCATCTTGCTTTCTGTCTTCATTCTCTTCACAAAATTAAGCTAAGTAGTTATCAACTTAGGTTTAAAATGTATATTATGGTTAAAAAAGGCTTGCACTAATCAAATATTGGCTATACGCTTTGTTTCTATGCTGTTCTGTCTGTGCTACTTACTGAGCCCTGTGATGCTGGGGAGATTGCCTGATTTCTCTGCCATTCTGTTTTATCCCTAACTACTTTAAATGAGTATTTCCAAATTTTAGTGTCATTGTCAATGTGAAGAACTCAGCCCAGCAACTGGCATGCAGTTGGTACATAGTAAAAGTTGTGGTAGGTAAAGTACAACAACATTATACCATAGAAACATGAAATATAACTGAAAGGGATATTACCTTTTCATTTCCTATATCAGGTATAAAAAATTCCAAATTACTAGCAAGACTAACTTAAAAGCAAAATTGGGAATTGAAAGTGGGATACTAGCTTCTAATATGTTGATTATTTTGAGTGATGTATACACTATAGCACTTCCCTTCTCTGATATTGAACCCTAAAATGGTAATGAAGAATTTTTAATGCTTTCGAATAGCAGCGTTTACCCTGTATTTTCAACTGGAAAAAGAGCACTGTACTCACACCAGAAATGTTAGCAACAGCACTGACATTCTGATTTTAATGAAGAAAGTTCTGTGAAAGTTACTGGTAATGTTTCAAAGAGAGCACATCTTCAATTCACTTCTGTCAGAAGCTTTCATGGTTGAGAGTAAGAAAAAACCCCAGTAACTGCTAAGATTAAATTTAAGAAATTTGAGCTCACAGGTTTACCGCAAAAGAAATCATGTATTTCCCAAAGAGAGAATTCTTGTGGTTCCCAAATGAGGGATAAGATAACTGACTTATTGGTCAGCATTTTTGGAAAGGAAGACAGATGCTAGAAAAAGAAATACATATATAAGGCTGTACATATTAAGGTATGATATAATAAAAATGATTACTTGAAATTTGGTTTAGCAAATAAGTTCGTAATTTAAGATTATACATAAAAGCTACCTTTAGATCAAATTATGTCTAATTGTTCATATTAGAATTATTCCTATTTCTTATTTTTCAAATTAGAATATTCAAGTCCCTGAAATACATTATAATGAATTGTTAAATGGAACAGCTCATTTAATTGACAGTTCAAAGTCTAAATTTACTGTTTATTCTTCAGTAATGCTCACATCCTTTTATAAGTATACAGAATTTCGAACATAAAAATATGGAGAGTTGTCATTTTCGATTTTAGTTGAAGTAAGAGATGAAAGTGTATGTCTCAGAATCTTAAGTCCAATAATAGAAACTAAATTCAGAAATTCACAAGAATTTATGAAATCTCAAATTTTGAAAGAACTTGAATGCAATTCATTCAGATTTTTTGAGGAAGTTTTCATTAATAGAATAGCAAAATAGATGTGACCTCAATAAAAGATATTTCGTTTTACCGGTTAGCAATAATTACTAGGTTATTTTTATAAATTTTATAAAATTCATAGGATTATAATACAAGAAAAAATACATGAGATAAAATGTCTGCCAAATTATCAATGAGACACTACCCTTTTTACCATTTTTCATGGTAAATAATCCATTCATTAAAGTGTTATAAAAGTGTCAATTTTGTTAGCAAATTTAATTTTATGATATAAATAATAGACGTTAATTAACTTTAAATAACACCCCCTCCCCCCAAAAAAGTTATGTAAACAATTGCAACACCAAAGGAGTAACTTTCAGGATCATATTCATTCTGTAGTGAATAATCAACTTGTTTGTAAATTCTATGTCTTCAAATTATTGAGTATTGCAATTTGGTAAAATCTTGCAGAAAAGAACACTCAAATAATTAGAATATTTTTCTACTGATTTTTATATGAGAGAGGCAAATGTCAAAACAACATTGTACTGTTGTTATGTTTTTGTAAGCTTTTATAATAATAATCTAATTTTTTCAATGTAATGTTTTATAATTTTTATTATGTGATCTAGCAGCCATAATTTCAAATATTTTGCAACTGTAACAGCAAAGACCATTTGGTTATACACACCAGGGCTAAGTTCAAAATTAAGAAAATGTAAATGTCAATTATTCACAAAATATAATTAGCCAGAATATGTTCATTCCGTCCTCTGTATGTTTTTCTTTATTTTTCAATATAATCGATCAATTATGATTATATATCATTCACCACATGCCTATGTAATAAACACTCCAGAGCAAATTATGTGATTCAATTTGCTATTACTTTCCCTTTCTAGACAAAGATAAGAATGGCTTTCATAACAGAATTTAATTTAGTCAATTCGACTAATTTCATTAAACCATGTTTGTTTAAAACTTTAATCACCATTTTTGTTTCCAAAAGTAGTTTTTGTGGATTGATCACACAAAGAAATCATGTTTTAAATCAATATAGTATTCTAACAAGAAAATTCTGTATACTTCCTATTCTATATTCTGTATATTTTAGCTGATTCCACCTATTTTAAAGATAGTTATGAATGATGAAGAATTAAAAGAGCAACATTAAAGTATGAATAAAATATAACAACAAACTATTCATAACTGAAACATCAAAACGTTATAGCAAGAGTGAACTTGTGATACGATACTACAAATCTTGAAAATATAGGGAAATTTTCTCAGTTGTGCACAACTTTTAATCTCTCCCTATTACAAAGCACATTAACACTTTATTTTCTTATTCTTAGCCATTGTATTTTAATTGATAAAATATTTGATTTCACAATTCAAAGATTTATGTTTTATCATAAGGAAGCTTGGTTACAATCCAGTTGGTAAAGTTATATCCTGGGATTTTCTAAGGAAAATGTCATCTTGGAAGGTTGTGAATTTAATTTGGAATCACCTGCTGAGTTCTCAGTGGAATAGTTGATAATTCAGAAACCATTTCTCCCATTTTTAAGGATATGAGAAAGAGAAGAGGAAACTTCATTATAAGGTCGGTTTCTGACTCTCCTCCCGTAACGAATAGATCTAAAATGAGTTTTGGTGGGTAAATATCTGAAAGAAATGTTAGAATTTCAAGCAGTATATTAAAAACATACGTCTAACAGAATTTCTTTTCCAAGTCTATCCTAAAAGCTCTGAGGTTAAGAAAAAAATATCAAATAAATAAAGGTATGCATTATATTTTGGTAAGGAAAATGATATCCTCAGTAGATACATCTTGACAAATTTGTTACACTGAGTGTATTTATCCAAGATCCAGGGTATCTTGCTTTCTCCTAGCCTAAATTCATTACACTAATTTTAACTGCGTTTTATTCTCTTAGGAATTCTCAAGATATATAGAACTCAGCTACTATAAAAGATCAGAATAGAATGAAAATCAATGTCTTTATAAGGCAAAAGGATGGCTCAATCATTGGCAAGGACTTAACATGTGTTTTTTATATTATAGTTTCCTTCATTCCTCATGTGTCACTCCAAAAATTTTATGAGAATATTACTTATACTATCAAAACATGTCCTTAGTCAAGATATAAATTTTCACAGAATGGTCATATATTTAAAACTTCTCCGTACTGATCCATGAGCATGTCTCCATATGCTTAGCAAATCTACTCTTTGCTAGGGAGAATAACGTATCAACTGCTGGAGACTTCTCATTCCCTATCCAATGTGTATTTGGTCTGCTTCTCTCCCCTACTGTGCATACAGATTATTCTGCTGCTAATGCTTGACGTGCTGTCAGAAGAGTTGAAGTAAGACATGATACATGAGACAGAGAAGACATTACCGGAAGGAGAGCATCCAAGACAACTCAGAAAATAAACTTGAACCAAGTCTTGCCCATGGTTTTGGAATCACATGCTGTGAATGTCTGGTTAAACTATCGTGTGCTCATTCTGTCTACATAAATGTACTGCAATTACAAAATTTACTGGAAACTATCATAAGAAGCAATGTGATTTTTAACCTTTAACTTTTTCTTTTTCTTTTTCTTTTTTTTTTTTTAGCCTACTTCAATACTTTTAATAGACAAAGCAAATTTACTCAGCTTCAGAAATCTGTTCTAGTTTTTGAAACTATCTTCAGATCTTGGGATTAGAGTTAAAAACTAAAGAAAAAACAATGTAAAAAAATTTTTTTTAAATCCACCAATCATGTATTAATTAGATTAATTTCAAAAAAAAAAACTCACCAGTTTTAGATTAAGTACAATGGTACAAGCAAAAGTTAGTAAAAAAAAAAAAAAATTCTGATTTCAAGAATTTGACAATTCACTTAAAACAAACAAACAAAACATACCTAAACTAAATAGCATATGATTCGTCATTCAGCTACAAATTGTTTCCCTCTCCTTTGGTAAATACCTGGGTCATACAGCTACATACAGTTAGATCATTGGCAAACGGATGTTTTCCTAGTCTTAATTTGGTTATGTTTAGTAGCCCTTCATATTTAAAAACGATGTCCCTGATCCATCATTGGTACTGGGCCACAAGCATATTATTTCATTAATAAAATCCCACTCAGGCTCTTTTCTACCTGGCATACTTATTTTAAATTTGGCCAAGGTAGCATGAGATTGCGATCTGTTTTATGAAAACGAAACACTTGACCAGCCTCCATTGCACAGATTATAATAACTCCTTTATCATCAAATCATTCCATATAGGTTACTAAGAACATGCATCATGTTTTTAAAATTCCCTGTAATGTGTTAGACAAGGAATCTGTGTCCTCAAAAATAATTTAAGCACAAAGAAGGACAATACCCTTTGGTTTAGTATTTATTCCTGTTCTGGGTCAACCTATATATGCCTAAAATTTTGAGTAAGCTACAAATGAACCCTGAAAATTAATACTTTTAATTCATCATGTAATGTGATGTTAAAATTATGCAGTTGAGTCTCTTATCTGAGGACTTTTAAAAATATTATTGATTTTAGTATGTACGACAGTATTTTTAAGCTTCCTCATCAGGTGAGCCAGTTCCTCCCCTTTACCCCCATATTAATTCACTCGGTCCCTATTGTATCTACTGTGCTTTCAAAACAAAATTCACATATAACCCTCCTCTTCCTCATTCTGAATGACAACCGTCTCAGCTCGGGATGAGACCTGGGCAGGAGTCTACTAAAGCGGCTCCCATCTAGAATCCCTGTGCTAGTGGTCTCACAAGTCACACCTTCCTGTTCTAGGCAGAAGATGGGAAGCAGGCCAGACTCAGTTGTGACAATCTGTAGATAACAGGCCCGGCTGAAAGCCAAACAGGCCTGGCTCCTGCTCACTGTTGCTATGTGCAAATGTGGATTCTGTTCTACCAGGTCTTTGCAATTTCAAGAGCTTGCAATTTCATCTCTGTTTGTTGTGAATCTCCTTTCTGGAAACGTGTATCGGTTTAATCTTGCTCATGCTGCTCCAGGTGAACATTCCCCAAACACCCTTTTCTCCATGTCTGATGGGAAAGGATTCCTGACTGAAATTTTCAAAGGCTTCAAACCCAGCTCTGTCAGCCCTGTATCCCTGGCTTTCTGTAAACTGACCTGATACCTAAACCATCTTGCGTTTCCAGCAGTTGACCCAATCTTCTCAATGACAGATAATTACCTCATGCTAATTTTTCACCTGTGTCTGTTTCCCTTATTCTCTGCATTTTTCCTATAACCCTCATCCCTCTGCACCTCTCCATTGGGCTAATTCTTACCCTTGCTTTTAATATCTGCCAAGTGCTTGATGATCCAAGACTTCTCTAACCACACATGACTCTCTCTTTTTCTTCCTTCTTGGAATTCCTTTGTTTTCTGTACCGTATAAACTTGACATTACATGGAATCATCGAATTAGTAAACTCAGTTGGAACTTGGAGACAGTGTAGTCTAACTCTCGTTTTATAGCGGTCTAGACACAAGAATTGGCTTATCTTATACAAGGAGTTACTGACAGAGAAATGACTCAAATCTCGCTTACAGTTGTTTCTTCTCTTTGTCTTGCCTTATCAATAAGATTCAAAACTTTTCAAAGACAGAAAACCATGCATTATATTTTTATATCCCCTTCATGAAGATACAAATACAAATTGGCTATAATTTTTTAATTTTAAAAAGCTGAAGAATTTTTGTGACTTTATCCAAAACCAAAGCACTGACATTCAATTCCAGACAAAGAAGGAAGCTGTGTTCTATGGAGCGGTCAAAGACTGATGATTTATGAGCAGACCATTTGTTGACTTTGCTGCTGATTCACTCTGCCTTCCTCACCTTGACCCAGTGCCGTCCACCTTCACATTGCCTTCCCCTCTCACAGGCAGCTGGGTCCAGGTGCCACCTCTCTCCTGATTAAGTCCATAAATATTGATTGTGCAATTACTAGAATAACTGATGCTGATGTCAGTGTCGTCCTAGGCTACTATGATTACCTGGCTAGAGCGGTGAAGATGGGAATGATTTATTTCCTATCACTTCACATTGCTATAGTGGATATTTCATCTGGAAGACGATCTCTAGTCATGGTTAAATGTGGATTTGTTAATGCAAATCATAACTGTCCACCTTGTGTTCTAATATAACTTTTGGGATAAATGCTATATGTATACAACTATGAGACACTCAAATGAGAGCACAATAATACAATTTATGGAACTTGTTGATTTGTTTAATCCTCCAATATCCTGACCCTTTCAGACACTGTTTCTTGGTACAAACAAGATGGGTGAATTCATCAAGGCTGTTTTAAAGATTCTCTGCCTGAGTGCTACATAAATACAATAATACCTCACTGGGTTATATGCACCATGGTTTTCTTTTTGTATACACACAGGTGCACACATCATACATTGTATATGATGCTAGTACATAAATTATTAAAAGCATGTTATCCCACTACCCTCCCTGGTTGCTTTCAGTGTTTTTCTAAACATATTACAGCTTCACCACTATTGTCTGCAATGTGGAAATAGGTTCGTTTTCTTTATCAAAACAAGGGGGAGTTATAGCTAGAGTGACTTAGATTAGATAACAAAAAGAACTTCCTGGATGCCTACGCTAATCATCTGAAAGATCACTTAAGTAGTAGCTTTCATTCCCTTGATGGGAATTAGTGAGAAAGACACAATTAACTTAAGAGATTCCATTTTCTGTGATTATTTTCACAAAATTGCATCCCTTAGTATTTCTATGAAGGGATCAGACACATTTTAAAGAAGCCCTGCCATTAAATAATGGTACAAAATATAGATTTATTTTTTTAAGCACAAGGTTAAATGGAAAACAACACAAAATACAAAGGCAATGCCTTGTGGTCTTGAAGTGAGCCTTAAGAGTGCCTTTAGATCCTGCATCTATAAAAGGTGAAAAGAAACAGATTCTATTTTTATGGCTCACACACCTTTTACTTTTTATCCCATTTTCACATCAGGATACAAAATACGAACATTATACTGCTCTCAACTTGAAACTGCATCAGGAAAGTGGAGATTCGTATGACGCCTCCCACTCCTTTTGTTAATCTGACAAGTGCCACATGTTGGAGCTAATATGCTATTCTGTTCTTATCTTCCAAAATTCAAGTCTCAGAAAACGAGCACGCAGTAGAAAAACAACCCGGATTCTGGCCACATTGCAAGAGTTAAGATAGGCTTTGGTTCCTGCCGGAGAATTTCCTGACCTGGGAGTAAAAATTCCACGCTTAAGCCATGCTGTCATTTAGACGAGTTCCATTGTAATGGCATATCTACAAACCAACATTTTCTGAATAGGTCCTTGTTCCATTTTGTGCTTTCCTGAGGAAGTTTTATCAGTGCTGTGATGTACGGTAACCTGATAAGCCTTAATTTAGCACCCATATATCACTCCTTAACCTTTACTGGAGGCTACAGGCAGCAATGGCTTCATGCACTTGGGTAATGATAGAGCTTGTTCACCACTGGTTGAAGCAGATTAACCAGGTACCTTTTGGCAGAAATTAGATTTTAAGCTTAAAGCCCTCACTGCTAATAACATCGGCCTCTAGAGAACTAGCCGTTTATACATAAGAAGGTTTGGAATCTTGTAAATTCAGGTATACACATCAGATCATAACAGCCACACACCACCCCTGCACACACATCCATATAATCAGCATCTGATAAAATCGTAATAGTTTAAATCAATAAATTTCTTAATGAGACATATGCCAGCACATATGAGAAGTAAAATCTTTAAGAAATGTTGAGTTGTAAAATAAAATTCAATCCCTTGTAATGACTTTTTCTTATCTCCAAGCCATCTGTATTTTATTTGTATGTAAATGAATAATATTCAGAAATGTTATGGTCAAAATTGTTTTTGAGATTTGGCACATTATTAAAATCCATGTGAAAAATCCTTAGAGACACTAATATTTTCTTACGTGAAGATCGTGGTATAAAATAAAAAGATATCAGGTGAATAATGGAAACATAGTTTTTTGATTCAAAATTCAATTTGAGTCTCATATCGCCTCATGGAGCCTGGTGAGGCATTTGGAACATTATCATTATGATCTTAGATCACAATATGAAATGATACACTCTAATCAAATTTTGAGAGTTTCTCAATTTCATTCATTTAAATTTCAAATGCCTCATTTAAAGAGTGAGGCATCTCACTCTTCTAGAAGAAATTTCATTGGAACTTTGCCTTGAAGAGTAAGTGGCCATTTTATAGACTATAAAGGTAGAAGGACTTTTGGGTAGAAGACGCAGGAAGATCAAAGTCCACAAGTCTCAAGAGAGTAGTATATTGAGAAAATGGTCACTATTTCACTTTAGAAGGGCTGGTCCATTGTCAAACAGGAATAATACTAGGTCCCAACACTGTACAAGGTGGTTGGGCCAGATTGTCATATTCCTGTTATACCCAGCAATGGAGCTTTTGACCTTATTCTGTTAATAGCAGAGAATTACACCCATTTTTAAGTAGAATATCTACCTGAGAATAAAGTCAGCATCTTCTTGGGAAGGAGATAATGCAAATTCTTGAGCCCTCCTCTGACTTAATCAGCAATTCCAAGGGTGAAGTCCTAGAAACATTTTTTTAATAAGACTTCCAGGTGAACCTGATGCTCTCTGTGCCAGGGGTAGTTTATCCAGACAGCTAAAAACAAAACAAAATAAACTCATTAAAGACCTTGCTGAAAGCTTAAAGGTAGACTTACTGGTATTTATTTTGGCCAAATACGAGGCATTCGTTTATATGAACCATCCATACTTACATCATGGATTATTGTCTACTTAAATAAAAACTATCCTGTCCTTGAATTTAAATGTCATTAGTCTTCCTAGGAGTTAATAATAATGCTTATGATATGTTAGTAAGTTTTCCTGCAAAAACTATAGCAAACATATATTTTTTAGATATATATATATACATATCTCCACATGTATTATTTAATTATCAGAAATAAGAGTGATACCTCCAATATCTTTGAAAATGAACAGTCATATTCATCATAGGTAGTGATGTCACCAAAAAGTAGCAAAATTAAAAAACGTAAAGTGAACTTAGGAAAGGTTGATTTGGTATAAGTATTTCTCAATAGAGGAGCTATTGGCATTTTGTGTAGGTCAAGGTCTAATTTCCATTTTGTGGACGGAAAGAATTTTAGCCTCCTGGCCTAAACTATAAAATTCTAAACAGCATCTCAGACCTTGTTACTCTTAACACAGGCGTCCATATACCCAAGGGCCTCTGGGGAGGAGCAGGGAGGGGATGGGCCCACAAAGGGGTAACAGCTGGAAAGAGTGTGGAGGAGGGGAGGACACACACACCTGGTCGCTCACAGGAAAATGAGGGGTTAATTTCCCAGTTTAAGCTCTCTATGCCTTTGTTGCCTCATAAATGAAGGGTTTGGATTAGATGTTTGTAGAGCATAGGACTGAGTACATTGCTTAGTTCATGACACAAAGTAGAGCCTCAGGAAACCTTAATTGAAATGAAGTGAACTAATGTACCATACACATCTTGACTCATAAAATTATAGAGGCTATTCTGCTAAAAACAGATTATGGACAGCAATGTGCCTAAGAGATGATTACTTTTTTTTGGTGACTTTGAATGAGCTCATTTTT
>RJWJ010016347.1:0-34679 GCA_004363605.1 Indri indri
GGTCTGCAGGGAGCTTGATTGTCTTTCTCCTCTAGAAGACATCACACTGATCCATCACCTGGATGACATCATGCTGATTGGGCCTAGAGAGTGTGACGTAGCAACTACTACAGACTTATCAGTAAGACATTTGCATGTTAGAAAGTGGGGAATAAATCTGACTAAAATTTAGGGGCCTTCTAGCTCAGTGAAATTTCTAGGAGTCCAGTGGTGTGGGGCCTGTTGAGATATCCCTTCTAAAGTGAAGGATACGTTGTTGCATCTGGCCCCTCCTACAACCAAGAAAGAGGCAAAATGCCTAGTGGGCCTATTTGGATTTTGGAGTCAACACATTTCTCCTTTGGGTGTTACTGCAGCCCATCTACTGAGTAACTCAGAAAGCAGCTAGTTTTGAGTGGGCCTAGAACAGGAGAAGGCTGTGCAGTAGGTCCGGGCTGCTGTGCAAGCTTCTCTAACACTTGGGCCACATCCTCTAGCAGATCCAATGGTCCTTGAGCTGTCAGAGGCAGATAGAGATGGTGAGGGTGGATCACAGTGAAGGTCTTTAGGATTTGGGAGCAAGACCCTGTCGTCATCTGCAGATAACTACTCTCCTTTTGAGAGACAGCTCTTGGCCTGCTACTGGGTCTTAGCAGAAACTGAATGCTTAACCATGGGCCACCAAGTTACCATGTGACCTGAACTGCCTATGATGAAAAAAAAAATGGCTGTTATATGACTCACCAAGCCACATAGTTGGATGTGCAAAGCAGTGCTCCATCATCAAATGGAAGTGGCATGCACACGATTAGGCTGGAACACGTCCTGAAGGCATAAGTAAGCTATATGAAAAAGTGGCCCAAATACTCATGATTCCTACTCCTGCTACCCTGCCTCACTCTCCCAGCCTGCACCATGGCCTCACAGGAGTACACGATGAGTAGTTGACAGAGGAAGAGGAGTCTAGGGACAGGGTTACTGATGGTTCTGCACGATACGGAGACACCACCCCAAAGTGGACAGCTCCAGTACTACAGCCCCTTTCTGGGACATTCCTGAAGGACTGTGTGGTGAAGGCAAGTCTGCCCAGTGGGCAGAACTTTGGGCAGTGCACCTGGTCGTGCTCTTTGCATGGAGGGAGAAATGGCCAGATGTGCAATTATATACCAATTCATGGGCTGTAGCCAATGGTTTGGTTAGATGGTCAGAGACTTGGAAGGAACATCATTGGAAAATTAGTGACAAAGAAATCTGGGGAAGAGGTATGTGGATAGACTTCTCGAGTGGGCAAAGGATGTGCAGATATTTGTGTCCCTTGTGAATGCTCACCACGGTGACCTCAGCAGAGGAGGACTTTAATAATCAGGTGGATAGGACAACCTGTTCTATGGATACTAGTCAGCCTCTTTCTCCAAGGCACCCCTATCCTGGTCCAATGGGCTTCTGAACAAAGTGGCCATGGTGGCAGGGATGGAGGTTATGCCCGGGCTCAGGAACGTGGACTTCCACTCACCAAGGCTGACCTAGCTACAGCCTCAGCTGAGTGCCCACTCTGCCAGCAGCAGGGACCAACACTGTGCCCCTGTTATGGCACCATTCCCCGGGGAGGTCAGCCAGCTATCTGGTGGCAGGATGATTACTTTGGGCTTCTTCTATCCGGGAAGGGGCAGCATTTTCTCCTTACTTGAATAGACACTGAATACTGGAATACTGACACTTACTGGAATAGATACAGGATATGGATTTGCCTTCCCTACATGCACTGCTTCTGCCAAAACTACCATCTGCAGACTCACAGAATGCTTTATCCACTGTCATGGTGTCCCACACAATGCTGCTTCTGACCAAGAAACTCATTCCACAGCCAAAGAAATGCAGCAGTGGGCTCATGCTCAGGGACTTCACTGGTCTCACCATCCTCCCCATCATCTTCAAGCAGATGGCTTGATAGAACAGTGGGAGGCCTTGAAGTTGCAGTTATAGTGCCAGCTAAGTGACAATACTCTGCAAGTATTGTCATGGTTCTCCAGAAGGCTGTATGTGCTCTGAACAGTGCAGCATCCAATATGTAGTGCTGTTTGTCCCATAGCCAGGACTCATGGGTCCAGGAACCAAGGGGTAGAAATGGAAGTGGCACCACTCGCCATCACCCCTGGTGACCCACTAACAAAATTTTTGCTTCCTGCTCCCATAACTTTATTCTCTGCTGGCTTAGAGTTCTTAGTTCCAGAGGGACACATTCTTCCACCAGAAGACACAGTAATGATTCCATTGAACTGGAAGTTAAGACTGCCACCTGGTCACTTTGGGATCCTCATGTCCTGAATTGACAGGTTAGGAAGGGAAGTGTGGTGTTGGCTGGAGTGATGAGCCCATACCACCAATGGGAAATTGGGCTACTCCTCCACAGGGGAGGGAAGGATGAGTACGTCCGGAATACAGGGGATCCCTTATGTGTCCCCTATTACCCTGCCCTGTAATTAAGGTCAATGGGAAACCACAACAACCCAATCCAGGCAGAACTACAAATGGCCCAGACCCCTCAGGAATGAAGGTTTGGACCACCCCACAAGGTAAAGAACCACGATCAGCTGAGGTGCTTGCTGAAGGCAAAGGGAACACAGAATGGGTCATAGAAGGAGGTATTAATAGTTATAAATACCAGCTACAACCACATGACCAGTTACAAAAACAAGAACTGTAATCATCATAGATATTTTCTCCCTACTTTGTTAAGAATATGTTTGTGTGTATATATACGTGTAGTAAGCAAATATCTTTGTTTTCATTCCTTTCTCTTACATAAGATATATTGACTTTATATCAGTAGTTAAGTATTGTTAATTTTGCATCATAGTATTTAAGTTATTGGATATCAGAAAAAGAATAAACACCACCCAAGGACTTTCCCTCCTTTTCCAAGGGGAAGGGATTAGTGTCTTTGGTTGCACGCAGGATAGCTGGATTGTTAGGTGGAGCCATTACCTCATTTTGTCTTTATTTGGAGATGAAGTACGTTTAAGGAGATGTGTATGGGTGTCAAGTTGACAAGGGGTGGACTTTGTGATGGTTAACTTTAGGTGTCAACTTGACTAGATTAAGGAAGACCTGGAGGACTGGTAACACATCATTTCTGGGTGTTTCTAGAGGAGACCGATGTGTCAGTCGGTGGACTGAGTGGGCAAGATCCATCCTCAATGTGGGCAGGCACCATCCATTTGGTTGGGGGTCCCAGATAGAACACAGAAAGGCAGAGGAAAAGCAAATTCTTCTTTCTCTTCATGCATCTGGGACATCCTTCTCCTCTTGCCTGCCCTTGTACATCAGAACTCCAATCTCTGCATCCTTTAGGCTTCAGGACTTAAACCAATGGCACCCCAGCTTCTCAGGCTTTCAGTCTTAGACTGAGAGTTACACCATTGGCTTTTCTGGTTCTGAGGCCTTTGGACTTGAACTGAACCACACTTACCGGCATGCCAGGGTCTCCAACTTGCAGATGGTCTGTCATGGGACTTAGCCTCCATAAATGCATGAGCCGATTCCCCTAATAAATCCCCTCTCTCTATATATATACATATCTTATTGGTTCTATCTCTCTGGAGAACCCTGACAAATACAGATGGGTTGTGATGCTTAGAGGTCCATTAACTGAGCCCAGAGATGCACAGTTTCCAGTTCTTGGGTAAACTATACCGTGGATTAAAGTTTACTATGGAGAAAAGAAATCATTTTCTCTCCTACTTCTTCAGAATTGTAGAAATGGTGATGATGTATGCGTACATTTCTGGTTTCATTTGCAGAACTTGAATCCCAGACATGACTGGAATAAAGACTTGGGGGGAAAGGCAGAAAGTTTAAATGAGAAGGCAGAAAGCTGGTTGGTGCTAAGTTTGAAGCTCTCAGAAATACTGACCAGAGTTACAGCATGGCCTCGATTGAGCCAGGGGTGGCCAGAGGAGAGCAAGTGAGCAGATGAACTGGCTTAGCTCGGAATTGCTTTGCAATCTCAGGGTCTGGAATCAAATCTCAGTTCTCCTACTTCTAGTTTGAGCAAAGAACTTAACCTCCCTGCAATTCAGTTTTCTCACTGGTAAAATAATTCAGTTTTCTCACTGGTAAAATAGAGACATCATAAGGATGTTACAAAAGTGACAAGGATGAAATGAAAACCACACAGGTGAGACAATTTCTATAGTGCCTGGCCCTTACACTCAATACCGTTGGGACCTGTTTTCCTTCAGGCTCTGAGAATCAAAACCAGATGCTGTGTTAGATGGCACCCTTACTTCCCAATTCTAGAGATCTACTTAAAACATGGATATCTGATGCAGCATGCATTTTGGTTGCTATTCATTTCTCTCTAAATTAAATGCTATATCTTTTCATGGAGACTGGTTTCCTAGTAGGTACAAACTGGCTCTTAAGCAAAGGATACACACTGATTAAAAAAACAACAGCAACTTCCTAGTGGTCTAGTGGTTAGGAAAAATAAATACAACAGCAATGACAATGCAACAGAAAACCTTGGTTATCTTGGGCAGACACCATTTTTTAGCAATCCAGTTTCACTTACTGAAGAGTTCACTCCAGAGAGACACATAGCAGGGTTGAAGGGAGAAGCCTTGAAAACACTTCAAGGCCATAACCTTATGTAAACATAAATCTTATCATTAATAATAAGTATAGAAAATTACATGTTTGATAAGTTAGAGTGGATCAAAGTTGACAATTCTTCCCCTCTTTCCTGCCTTCTCTGCTCTGGCAGGTCCTGGGGCAGAGCTGGGCTCAACTCAGCCTCCGCTTATCCTTGCTGGTTTAGCTCAATGAGCCGGCCTGCAAACACAGCTAGGGTTCCGATGATGCAGACGAGCATGAAGACTCCGAGAAGAATGTGGTCCATCACCATCGCAACATACTTCCACTCCTCAGCCGCCTGGGAGAGAAGAGAGTGTTAGAATTTCCCTAAGGTAGTTACTGGACTCACAATGTTCATGCTATGCACCATCCGTGGGCCCTTCAATTTGTAGCTCTCGAAGCCCTCAATATCCCTTGGCTGGTATTATGATCTTTATTTTTTCAATAGATTATTCACAATGACTTAAAAAGTGGCCTAAAAGTGGTCACCAAGGTACATCTTATCTCTTGAATGCCAACCTACCGGTCAAGCCAAACCCATCCATCCATACTCATGCATTTGATCATTTAAACCCAGAGGTGCAGATTACAAGCTGTGAAGCTTACGTTGTTGGACTCCTGGTCTGACTTCATGGTCTCTGCGATGTATTTGATGCCCTCAATGGCACTTTTCACCTCCGGGTGTTTGATCAGCGGAGAGTGGAAGCCCATGGGCGGAGGCCCTGTCTTCCCAGAAATGTCAGAAATATCAATGTCTTCTGTAAAAATCTTTTTGTCTTGCTTTTCTCTGGATGGTCTTTTCATTGTGGAGAAAAACATAATATTTGGGATAGTGTCGATAAAAACCTAACATAAAAAAAGAAATCCACGAATGAGAATTACCATCAACAGGGCAAGCACCAAACTGTCTTTGAATTAGAAATGTGATCTTGGGAAAGTTATTCAGCTTCTCTGGGCCTCAGCTTCCTTGTCCTTAAAATAAAAGGGCTATACAAGATTTTCTCAAAGATTCCTTCATGTGTACCCTGGGGCATGTCAAATTACTGTGGTTAACAGTGATGATTCTGTAATGTGAGCGGTTCGCCACTGGAGGGAGCACGTGCGCAGCCATTGATCTCACTAGACGTCAATGGCGCTTAAGCTTCAGGACCCCTCCAGGCACCGGAAACGCCCCAGCGACGTGTCCTTAGGCTCTTATGGTTAAAGGAGAGGCCTCTCCCCCTCAAATTCATAAGCTTGCGGTCTCACAAAACAGCTAGACCGTTTTCTTCTGTTTTCTGTTCCTTTATAGAAACAGGGACTCTTAATCTCCTCCAGAAAGAGTACAGTGTAAGTGGTAGTTTCTCTGTCAATTCCTGACAAATATTTTGTATTCTGCACGAAAGATCCTAGACTTTAGTGACTCTGTGAAGTTTTATTTTTTAAAAAAGGACATATTGGAAATGTTACATTTTTAAATTCAATAACGTAAATATTTGATACCAATTTTCTCACTAAAATTCACTTTTTGACCCTTCCTTATCTAGCCCCATCCCATCTCTAGCCCTAATTCTATTCTCAACAGATGATTTTGCCAGCAAAAAATAAACAAGTCTGTTCACAAATTGGAAGACATACAAACAAATCTTGAGAATTTCGTGGCATTTGAATAAAAAGACAGCAATGTATTCATCTTTTCTAATCAAAGAGATTCTTTAAGCTTGAATTTGGAGTGGGTTTTGTTAATTCTGTTTTTCTTCTCTCTCTGGGAAGGCTACATGAGTTATTTATTCCTAGAATGAAGCCAAAGAAACTTCCTTCCCCAAATCCCCAAAAGCCCAGAGAGGACTTTCAGTTCCTAAATACCCCCAAGTGTTAGCTAGGACTCCACCGGCTACATTGAAAGGGAGACCTGTAGATGTCCCCTGCGTGAAGCCCGCGGGGGCCACGCCCACTCACCTTCCGCACCCACTCAGGCATGACATGGGTGCTGGGTGAGCGGTGATGCGTGTTGATGACAATGACGGTGATGATGATGGACGCGATGACGAACACCATGGTGAACAGCATGTATTTCCCAATCAAGGGCACAGCGCTGGAGGTGGAAGGGATCAGCTCCACGATGACCAGAAGGAACACAGTCAAAGACAGTAAGACAGAGATGCTCAGAGTCATCTTCTCCCCTGGAGAGACAAAAAGGAAACACAACAACCCACTTATGATGGGCCAATTGTGCCTCCCCTCGCCCACCCCGCCCACTTATATGTTCAAGTCCTAAGCTCCAGGGCCTCGGAATGTGACTGTGTTTGGAGACAGGGCCTTTACAGAGGTAATTAAGTTAAAATGAGGTCATATCGGGGGTGTGTGTGGGAGGGCTAATCCAGTATGACTGGTGTCCTTATAAGAAGAGGACATTAGGGTCCGGACAGATACACCAAGGGAAGACGACGTGAGGACACAGGGAGAAGATGGCCATCTACAAACCAAGGAGTGCGGCCTCCGAAGAAACCAACCCTGGCAGCATCCTGCACTTTGACTTTTAGTCTCCAGAACTGTGAGAAAATGAATTTCTGTTGTTCAAGCCACTCAGTCTGCGGTATTTTGTTATGGTAGCCAGAGCAAATGAATTCACCACCAAAACCCAAGGGTGAGAGACATGTGACTGGCATGTTCTCAAGCATTATTCTAAGGAAATTCTTTTCTGCAAAATTTCCTATGCAACGACCACACCTTCGTTCTACTGCAAGTGGCAAGCATTTTCTTTAGAGGCTGCCCAGAGGCAAATAGCTACTTCATCTCATGGCCAGAATTCCATTTCTTGGTGGAACCTAAGGAATCGAGAGGAGTTCTGGGCTGGCGAGTTGGATGTGGGTGGTGGTTTTTTCTTCTGCAGCAGAATGTATTAAACCTTATAAAACTGAACCAGATCCTGGCCTACTTGTTACCCAGCAGATGGATGGACAGCCCAGAAGTACACGTATATTTTTCTCATTATGAGAGCAAGCTGCAAGACCAAAACCAAGAAAAGGGCAAAATCTGAAAGGCCAAGGACTTCTCCATGGCAACCTGAATGAACTTCTGATAACAATGATTTTAGAAAGTGATTTCTCACTTTCGTCTAAGAGGAAGTTCATCTTCTCACCTATGTCTTTGTTTTGTTTTTCATTTTAAGGAAGCGGGGGTTCCCCTGGCCCTGTAATCTCAGGAGTCTTGGCTGGGCAAACATGGTAGCAGGAAGTGTGGGGCTGGACAGCATGGGGGTATTTTTGTGGGGATTGACACGGTAGAGAAACTTTGGAAGAGACTTTCCTTGGACTGGTCTTGCTTTTGGTGTTCTGGGAAACCTTGTGCTGCCCTGCTTTCTAGTACGGAGCTCTCCCATACTGGATGCTTCCAGACGCTAGCATAGAAGTATGTACAGGATACAGAGTAGATGCAAACAAGATATTGTTAATTCTACCTGGTGTGTAGGCAAGGCTTCAAAAGTGAAAAAGAAGACAGAATTATAAATACAAAATATTTATCAAATCACATAAGATTTCTGGATTAATCATAATGATAATAATAGCTAACACTTATCAAGCATGGTCATTGTCCTAAATGCTTTTCAAGCATCAATCCTTTAATATTTATAGACACTCTAATTAGATTCCATAGTGCCCTGACAGTGTTTCCTCTATTCACTTTAAGAAGTTCCATTTGATTAGAAAGTTGAAAAAAGGTTTGTGTTTGTGATCATTTGTTTAAAAACAAGTACATTCACTAGAACATGCATTCTGTGGGGCGAGGCACTATCTGTCTAATTCTCTGCTGTCTGCCTGCCACATAACAGTGGCAAATATTTGTTGAATGAGTGAATGAATAACCTTTTTTCCTTCTTGGCAAGTTGGATTTCAGCTTTTGTGGGTTTTTTAAAAAATCATTTTGATAAAATTGCTACCTGGCGTACATTCGAGGACTGTCTGTACCCAGAATTGTTTATGGGTAATGACTTCCTGGCAGGCATATGAGTACCCTTTTCCCTTTCTTGGTAGATTGTTGGTGTTTGATGAAATTATGTCGCAGATGTGATTACTCAGTAGGAAGTGAGTGAGTTATCCAGGCCGATGTGTGAGAAAGAATGGCCCCTTGGGAGGTGTGGTCTGGAAAACAGACGTGCAAGAGCTATTTCATATTTTCAAGCAACAAACAGTCAGTAAAGGAGCAAGACCTGGATTAGTCAGTACACAGAAAGTGACTTCACAGGGGCACGAGAAGCGCCTGTGAACACACACCTTACCCAGGACATTTCTGGGCACACAGTTGGTATTGAGCAAATAGGTGTTGGTGGTTGATTCACTTTAACTGGACTGAGCTGTGGATGTCACCTTTAGGGTCGTGGTCAGCTCTCGGCCCACTCCGGATGTCTGCCCCAGCTGTGAGCTCCACCCACAGTGACCTTCCCTGCTGCGCACGGCCGCTCAGTAAATCCATCCTCCCGGTGCTGATGATTTGGGTCTCTGCCTGTTTGTCAGCACATGATTATTTCTGGCTTCCCCCAAAATAGCAGCGCGAGAGCCGTCCGCGCCAGCGGCAGCAGTCATGGCAACCGCACCCACCTGAGTCTGTGGGCAGGTAGAACACCAGGCCGGTTAAGAAGGAGAAGAGCAGGCAGGGGATGATGACGTTGACGATGAAGTAGAGCGGCAGGCGCTGCATGACGAAGTGGTAGGTGATGTCCAGGTAGGGGGTGGTGGGGCAGCAGGAGTAGAACACCCAGTGCTTCCAGCCGCGGGACTCCTTGATCACCCACTCCCCGCTCTCCATGAAGTTGCTCAGGTCTGGCTTGTCGCTTTCCTGAGAAGTGAAATGAGGTTTGGACATCCCGGCCACGTCACCCCGAGGAGGGGCGGGGTTTCACAATCAGCAGTGACAAGGCCAAGGCTCCAGCTCTGTGGGTCACATACCCAGAGGGACGACCCTGGGCCACTACTGCTTTGGGGTCTTAGGTTCCTTTCCTGTAACATAAGGGGGTTTGGACTATGGGTATTCTCCATTTTGGCTACACATTCAAGTCACCTGGGGGCTTTAAAACGTGTTGGTGCCCCAGCCCCGCCCTAATCAGAATTCTGGGCATAGGGAATCCACTTAAGCTCCCAGTTAATGGTCAAGTGCAGCACATCAAGAACCTTCCCAACCAATTAGAGCCATCAAGCTAGATGAGTCCCAAGTTGTAACTGGTGCCGAGAGCCCGTGCTTATCCAGGCTGAGCTGGAGATCTGAATCACACTTTTCCTGAAACCAACCTCGTCCCGTGCAGTCACCACCTACCGGGTTGATGGCCACCACAGAGCCATCGTAGGTCCAGGTGCCCAGCTTCATGCTGCAGTTCTGTTCATCAAAGGGAAAGTGGGTGACGATGATCTCACAGTAGCTTTTAAAGATGGCTGGAGGTGTCCACGTGATGTGGCCAGTGTAGTCCAGGAGCACTTTGGTGAACTTGACAATGGCGAAGTCACCATCTGCACTACAGTTGGGATAAAAGAGGAAAATGGCTCCAAGTGACAGATGAGCCTTCCGTTCTGCTTGGGGGATGTTAACAGGAGACAGCTGTTAATTATTCAGGCACTAATTATAGAAGCTTTCTTTCGGGCCGTGTCACTTTTTATCTATTGAAATGTTTCCCAAATTTGATAATAAGAATCACTGGGGTGCTTTTTAAAAAGGCAGATTCCTGCCTACCGTCTAAATAAGCCCCATACCAGAATATCTGGGAAGAATGTGAGAGCCTACAGTTTTCAAGAAGTAACAGGTAACATGGGTCCACTGCATCCCAGATTTTTTTTCAGTCCTCGGTAGTATTTGTAATGTTAATCTCCATCTACCCACTCCTTGATGTACTTTGAGAGTTAATTGGGAAAAAAACAGGAATTTTAAATTAAAGCACCTGCAGCAGCTCATTGCTGTGACAAGCAGGCCAGGGGAGGAGTCTACTACCTTTTCAAGAACTATTTAGAACTCAGTGAGGTGGGTCACAAACTCAGATGCCTCCAGGGCCAGGCGGGTGAGGACGATGCTGAACAGAGCCCGCTCCTCTCAGGAAGGCACCACCACGCAGTGTTGCCCGTGGTGTCCGCGTGGGAGTGAAGGCCCAATGTTGCCAGGTATTTGGATTCTTCCTCAGAAGTTGGAAATCTAGATTTGTTTTTTAAATCAACAATTTCCAGATTTTTAAATGTGGGATTTTTCTAGAGAGTTTTTAAAAATCCAGATTTTAATGTGATATTTCCCCATTTCCAAATGTTGGTGATAATTTCTTATTTTAAAAAAACACCATGGGAGGTACCGAAAAATAATAAGCCACTTGTGCAGGCCCTATTTGGTGGGCAGCTCACCCTTTCTGTAAACAGCCTGTGTCCAAGGACTTGGCAGAGAGCGGGGCGTTAGAATAGATGTCGAATGGGTGGTGTGAGGCGGGGCTGGCCTCAGTGGGGTTTCAGGGACTTAATGGCATATGTTGGTCCCTCATGTCATAAATCAAGAGATTTTCTTCCCATTGATTTTTCTTTGGGCCTGAAGTGGGGGCTTTTTATCAGAAAACTGCGCGGCACTGGACCTTCCCAAAAGAACCCCACAGAGCAGAGAATCATAGGTTGGTCAGAGTCTGTCCCTATCAGCAGGTGAGACAGGGTTCTCTCCACCAGGGTGTTTCTGAGTGTGTGTGTCAAGAGGGCCAGAGGGTTATCATCGCTTCCCTCAGATTCTCGCTGAAAGAGAAACTGAACACAAGGCAGCCTGCTTCAGCAGACCGTTTGTCCAAAAAGGTTACACAGATGATTGGATATTTTGGCTCAAGCCTGAATGGACAGTATGTGGTGGAAAATCAAGGCCGGCTGATTGGGGAGGGGCCATCTTAAAGGGTATCATTTTCATTCACTACCCCCGTCACATCCCCTCGGTCTGCCAGGACACACAGCTTGCTCGACCCCTGACACATGTTGCGTAAAGTCAGACCATAAATCCTTCCAGCTGGTGTCAAATGCTCCTGCCTGGGAAGGATGCTCTTTGAAAGGAACATTCCTGACAAATGAAGGGCGTATGATAATGAAAGTGTCATTAAACCAGAGTGTCTCGAATCACATTCTAATTTCACAACATGCAGTCTGTCTCGGGGCCCAGTGGATGGGTAATGTAGGTGTCCCTGGCTGTCAGCAGCGCTTGGTGTCGGGGTGGCATTCAGGATGTGATGAATAGCAACCCCGGGAGGTTCAGACCTATTTGGTAGGGAGGACATTTGATTCCAAGGAACTCGGACATATGACATTTGGGTGGTATGTTTGTCACATGCCCTTCAGGAACTCTTGGGGGTTAAATGTCCCCCACCCTCAGTCCAGATTCAATTTGGCTCTGATAATCGTTTCTCTTCATGACATGAGACACCATATGGCACCCCTAGTCTGTCGACCTGGCTCTTGGTTTTTAAGGCTTATTTAACATTAGCAGTGGTGAGAAGCACTCGGCGCGCAGCCCTTCCACTGGGGCACTTGGCCCCCCACCCCGCCCCAAGGGCGCCCCGCCCCTTCCCTATCCGTTTTGCTTACTTGTTATAGAGAACAATGTCTGGGTGCCAGATCTTTTCTGAGGGAACGTGAATTTTTTTAACACCACCGTAATCATCTGGATTCCATTTTAGGTTGTAATCCACCCATTGCTAGAAACAAAGACATTTAAAGTCTAGGGTTATCGAGAGCCCTGAGAGTCATGGCAATTCAGATATTGGCAGAAATTGTGCTTTGGTAAGAAAAGTTTGATTCAGAATTCAGCTTTCATTTTAGTAAACAAGAACAGCAAACATATAGCGCTGGCTGTATGCAGGCTCTATTACGAGCCTTTTAACTATACTATTAATAATTCATTTAGCCCTCCCAATCCTATGAGGTAAGAGAGATTGTTGGCCCCATTTTACAGACGAGGGAAGAAGGTGGTACCTCTGCCACTTCCCAGTCATGCAGCTGGGAGGTGGCAGATCCATGATGTCACACTGTCTGCCCCCAGGAAAGGAGAATGACCCCAGTGTGAACATTTTCTTCAAGTAGGCATCACTGCTTTTAAAAAGTATAATGTTTTCTTACGTTAGAAAAGGTCGAGCATCCAAAATCTGAAATCTAAAATGCTCCAAAATCCAAAACTTTTTGAGCACCAACATGACATTCAAAGGAAATACTCATTGGAGGATTTCAGATTAGGTATGCTCAACTGGTAAGTATATGCAAATATTCCAAAATCTGAAGAAATTGGAAATCCAAAACACTTCCAGTCCCCAGCATTTCAGGTAAAAGGTGCTCAACCTGTATATGTCCAGTGCAGCGAAGTTGGATAACACAATGTCAATGGGTTGAATGGTGTCCCCTAAAATTCATACTGAAGTCCTAACCCTCAGTACTTCAGAAAGTGTCCTTGTTTGGAGATACGTTCTTTACAGAGGTAATGAAGTTACAATGAGAGGACAGGCGCGGTGGCTCACGTCTATAATCCTAGCACTCTGGGAGGCTGAGGCAGGAGGATCCCTTGAGCTCAGGAGTTCGAGACCAGCCTGAGCAAGAGCGAGACCCCATCTCTACTAAAAATAGAAAAAGTTAGCCAGCCGTGGTAGTGTGCACCTGTAGTCCCAGCTACTTGGGAGGCTGAGGCAGGAGGATCCCTTCAGCCCAGGAGTTTGAGGTTGCTGTGAGCTAGGCTGACACCACTACACTCCAGCCTGGGCAACAGAGCAAGACTCTGTCTCAAAAAAAAAAAAAAAGTTAAAACGAGGTCATTAAGGTAGACCTGCATCCAGTATGACTGGTGTCCTTATAAAAAGGGGAAACTTAAACATATTTACAAATATATGTATATCCCACACATACATAGGGAGAACCACGTGGATGTGAAGACAGTCACCTACAAGCCGAGGAGAGAGGCCTGGGAC
This sequence comes from Indri indri, assembly GCA_004363605.1. NCBI lineage: Eukaryota > Metazoa > Chordata > Mammalia > Primates > Indriidae > Indri > Indri indri. The sequence continues at coordinate 13,541 of RJWJ010016347.1, forward strand.
AGATCCTTCCCTCGTGTCCCTCAGAAGGAACCGACCCTGCCAACTCCTTGACTTTGGACTTCTAGTTTCCAGAATTGTAAGATGATAACTTTCTGTTGTTTAAGTCACCCAGTTTGTAGTACTTTGTTACGGCAGCCCTAGCAAACTAATGCACACAGAAAAGGCCAAAGTAAGAACATATAAACAAAACCCAAACAGAATCCATTCTCCCACCATCCCAAAATAATTACTTTCAGCATTTGGGTATATACCCCTGCTACCCAAATTGATTTCCCATGGGCCCAAGTTAATTTCAGGGTGAATAAAAATGACTAAAATGCAATTATCTAGCTGAATTACCTGCTTCAGACGAACATTGGTTGTCACGATCTGATTTACTTCATCCTGGAAAAAGATAAGGCCCCATCTTTAGGGGGTGGGGGGAGCCAAGGGGAGGAGGCCCTGGGGTGTGGGTGCGTGGGGCCCCGAGCGCTCGTCTCACCACGTTGATGAGCTGTATCAGCTGCAGGCCCACGGTGACCTCCACGACCTGGCGGTGGTCTTCCACTGGCCGTACCACGCTGCTGTAGTCTTTAAATAGCTTTGCCACCAGACGGGTCTCATGTTCAGAGCCCAGGACAAGGCCAGCTGAGACAGCAAATGACACACACACCATCAGATTCTGCTCCCAAGCTCCATACACACGAACGTGAGGAATTAAGGCCTAACTAGCTAATGGAAGGCACACAGGCCCCTTGTGGAAGGGCTCCCAAGTGCAGCTATGATTGCCATAAGTTCCTTTCCAAGCAGAGTTGCTGGTGTGGTCCCTTACCAGGCAACAGTGGGGCATACTCTGGACAGATGACATTCCTTAATATAGCCCCCGGCTTAATCAAGTTTGGCAGGTACACTCAGACACACACACACACACACACACACGAAGAAAACATCCACAGAAAAGCCAATCTCAGTATTTCTGAGTCTTGTCATGGTGTAACGATATTCTGGACTGGCTGGCCTCAGATCTCATGAACAGCCAAAACTAGATGCTGGCTCACGTCCACTAGAAAGGCCATAGTTAACAAAGTGGAAAATAACTAGGGTTGGTGGTATAGAGAAACTGAAACTTTGTTGCTGGTGGGAATGTAAAATGGCATTTCCTTAACAAGTTAAACAGAGTTGCCACATGATCTGGCAATTCCACTCCCGGTACATACCCCAAAGATTACGGCACTATTTACAATAGTCAAAAGGTGAAAACAACTCAAGTGTCCATCCACAGATAAATGGATGAACAAACTGTGATATATCCATACAACTCAGCCATAAAAAGGAATGACATACTGATACGTGATACAACATGCGTGAACCTCAAACGCATCATACTGAGTGAAAGAAGCCAGACACAAAGGGGCACATCCTGTATGATTTCATTTATGTAAAATATCCAGAATAGAGGCCTGGCACGGTGGCTCACGCCTGTAATCCTAGCACTCTCGGAGGCTGAGGCAGGAGGATCACTTGAGGTCAGGAGTTCCAGACCAGCCTGAGCAAGAGTGAGACCTTGTCTCTACTAAAAATAGAAAAATTAACCAGGCGTAGTGGTGTGTGCCTATAGTCCCAGTTACTTTGGAGGCTGAGGCAGGAGGATTGCTTGAGCCCAGGAGTTTGAGGTTGCAGTGAGCTATGATGATGCCACTGTACGCCAGGGTGACAGAGTGAGACTCTGTCTCCAAAAAAAAAAAAAAAAAAAAAAAAAAAATCCAGATTAAAATCTATAGAGTCAGAAAGCAGGTAGGTACTTGGAGGAGAGAGAAAATTTTATGTAATGAGTATTTTACCACAATTAAAAAAATACTACTGCTGGTGGATACATGTCCCAATTGAGTTGTTAAAATAGACTGAAGTCTCTGTGCTTCGTTGACCTGGGTTTGGGGCTCTTATTTGGAACACGAGTGATTCCAAGTAGAATCTTTACTACATTTCCCTTCAGGATAGAGAGCAATACTGACTAGTAGGCTCAGAGCCCACAGTCCTTGCTGTCCGATATGTTATGTGCTCCTCCCCAGCCTTGGATGAAGCAGGCGGGCAGACATTCTCACCGGAGATTCAGAGGCTGGCTGAGTTGCCCAAGGTCATGCGGCTGGTAAGGGCAAAGCTCGGATTAGAGCCCTTTCATTCTGCGCTGTGCTCCCGCACCAACTCTTAATATTAAGAGTGCATTGCAGGCTGTCTGGGAACCCTCACAACTGCATGTACCGCTATTCCTATGAGAAAACGAGTTCCAAATTCCAGCAAGGGCTTTATGAAGGATCTTTGTAACTGAAGCCTTGCATGGATCGAGGACTGTCTATTCAGGGCTGGGAGAGGAAGCAGACACATGATCCCTTTGTCCTGATCCGTGTAACCAGATCTCCCTTTTCCGCAAGTTATTGCTGAAGCCACCATGACTTCTCCCTGGGCCAAGAGGACTTAAAAATTGAATGAATGAGATGCTTTTCCTTTTTGGTCAGTAGTATTAACTTATCACTTCTAAGACAAACTGTTATTTTTCTTTATTATTTTTCTTCCTGAGTCCTACTTTTGGAAGAGTTTGTCAACAAAGTAACTGTGAAGTAAGAAGTAATTACTTTTTCTATTTTTATTAGTCAATAAAAATAATAGCTAACACATCCAACCTTTTATGTGCTGGACACACTTCTATGTGCTTTGTATATACTTACTTTTTCAACCCTTGATGGGTGAGGCAGGTATTATTGTCCTCCCTTTTCAGATGAGGAAATTGAGGCTCAGAGAGGTTAAGTGACTTGCCCAGATTTCATAAGTGGTGGAGCCAGGATTCAAATCCAGAACCGATTTTCTCAACCACTTTTTTTCACCCAGAACTTTGGGTCAGCATAAATTGCAATGTTATGCAATGAATCAATGTATTTTCATCCCCGAAAAGTGTATGTTTTAATTCTCCCATAGAGCTTTGTTGAAGCCCCTGTGTTTGTGTTATCTTACTGAATCCTTGCAATGATCCTGCAACGTAAGTGCTCACTCCTACCTTGCAGATGAGGAAATTGAGGTACAGAGAGCTAAGTGATGTGTTCATGGCTCCCCAGCTAGTTGGAGGTGGGATTGCAAACAGAGGCACTTTGCCTCCTCCCTAAAGGGAAATGTATCATTTCCATTTAGATAGTTGAGCTTTCAATGTACCTTAAATATCTTCATTGTTACCTTCATGGACCCTACGTAGGGAACCCCTGACCTAGCCTACCTCTACATTTCTAGTTTCCCAAGTTTTCTGAACCCCAAAGTTTCTAAGGGCACCCAAGGTGCCCAACCATGCAGAGCTTTCATGTGCCCTCTCCCTAAAACCATCTGCATTTGAGGATGTTCCAAGGGACTGTGTTGTTCAAAGACCCAGTTTTTGCAGCCACCCCAGTGAGCCCCTGGGACCTAGTGATCCTTCTGTCCTCCAGGCCTTGTCTGTCCTGGGCCCCATCCACTCCACGGTGGGGGCTGGAGGTGGGAATAGATCACTGCATGCCGTGGCCGGAGTTTGAAGCTGTTGCTTTGGCATTGCCCTGGGCTGCTTATTTTTAAGTGATTGTTTATTCCAGTTTGACAGGAAGAGCATACTAGAAAGCAATGGCTAGAGCAGACGGTCAGCATTATGTAGCAGGAAAATTATGCAGAGCAACCCTCCGGTCCACTAAGGAGAAGGGGAGGAAGGGGAAGTAGGCATGGCCAGCAATCCAGCGAGTCACCGCCCCCTCTCCCACCCTAGCTGATAACAAGGTGCCTTGTTCCCTCCCATACGGAATTTCTGAGGAAGTCTCCATTTCTTAGATTTGTTTCATTGGTGTTCTTTTCTTTTTTCCCTTCTAAAGCAAGGTAGAGTAATAGAAAACTTACAAGACTTGAAGTCAGAACTCTATGAGTCCCTTCCCGACTCCAAAATGATCTGGAGAGTTGGACCAGTTCTTCATAATTCAATGAATCACAGTAAATACTTTTCATAAAAAGGTAGGGTGTAAATAAGCAAGCATGCAGATAAATAATTCAATAATGTCCAATCTCCTTTTTTGGCAAAATCATATTTGTAATCTTTATACAGTTAGTGGTAATATTAATTCATTCATCAAATATTCGTTGAGCATTTACTGTGTGCAAAGCCTTGTTTTAGGAGCTTTGCGGTATTCAAAGGTGAATCTGACACAAATCCTGTCTTCCTACCCTCATGGAGATTGGCATTTGTCATTTACATAAATAACTGTGAACAAATCGGAAAGTCCTGTGCTGTAAGAAAGGTGGCAGTGAAGTTCTTGGGATTCCATAGGTGGAAGAGAGGAAAAGGTTGAAATGAAAAGTGCTGTATAAATAGAACAGACATCATTATGTGTTAAGCTAACACAGGAAAAATGACCCTGCTATAAATGAGAAGTTTGCCCATGAAGGACTGATTCTTAGTGGGGGAACTCAACCACAATTTCAAAATGTTCTTCTTGTACCAGACTGGTTCAGTCTGTATTTTTATGTAGGAAACAGCCCCTAGGTTAGGCAAAAGGAATTTTGAACAGTTGCTAGTCACTGTGGATAGTTCTTATCTTAATCTGATGCTATGTCTCTTGCTACCTTTGGCAATTTTGGTCTGTGTTTTCTGACTGTGCTTGTAACAAACTGACTCTCCAACTGATCATATTCCAAAGTTCATAAACCAAGTGACCTTGGGCAAGTCAGTTCATATCTTTCTCCTTCAGTTTCCTTATAATAAAAAACTGAGGGTATTGGACTGTGGATCTAGCTCTAAATTTCTATGAACCACCCATGGGAATTGATACCAGCAAACTCCAGGTTTGATCTAAATACATATTACATACTTCTTTTAATAGCTAAACATGCATTTTTGGAGGTCTTAGGTGTCTTTAGAGATCTCCTAAGTATTTTTACATGGAAACATATCATTTAAGAATTTTCATTGAGCGTGGTGTTTGTATACACACACACACACACACACACACACACACACACACACACACACACACACACACACACACACACAGGCTAGCTTTGGTTGGATCAAGTCCAAATCCCACAGGATATAATTTATCTGAGTTTAGGCTATTTTCCTCATCTCTGCTCTTGAAAAAAATTAATAATAAAGCTCTTTACCTCTTGCCCAGAAGGCCTGTGTTTGTCAGAGAAATATTAGAAAAGAGAAGTCACAGGATGTCAGCCACCTTGTTTCTCAGTTGGGATGATATCACCAGTAAACTTTTATATGAAGCAATCAGCAAACATCTCCTGTTTCCCTCTACCGGAAGTTTGGGACTCAGGATAGTGTTTCGGCTGCTGTGTTGTGATACATTCCAGAGTAGAATTATTCAGGTCAAGGGCCATATGGGTTTTATAGTTTCAATTCAAACCCAAACCTACGTACAGTAACATCTTTAAAAAAAAAAAAAGTAGACAGGAATGCATTCATATGGAATTTTTTTAACTTCAGAAGTTTAAAAAAAATATATTTCTATCTTTGTGGAGTTTAGTTACAATTATTAACAGGTTTCTGTCTCCAGCATATGTAGCTGTCAATCAATCCTCTTCATTGTTAGAATTCTCCTAGAGCAGTAAAAGGACTCTTAACTATATTGTTAACTATATTGTTTGTGATTATAAGTCACAGCTCTAAGGCCCGGTAGTTATTCAAATACAAAAGCAGCCCCAGGCTGCTACAGTGGTCTACAGTGGGCCAGGTTCTGCAAGTGGTGCTGAGTGCTCATTTGGGTGAGTTGGGTACCAGGCACTGGTAGAGGGAGAGACCTACATGTCTACCTTATAGCTTTTGACACAGACTAAAAATCTTTTATCTGAAAACCCAGTGGAGCCAACATCAGGAAGAAACGGACAGAGGCCCTGCCATTCTGCATTCCCATCAAAGAAGCAAGACTTTGGTTTGGGGGCCTCTAGTGCTTCAGCCGCAAACAGAGCCCCCTCCCCACCCCGACCCCAGCACTTACCTGAGCAGAGGCCAAGGAGCAGGAGGAGAGGCCAGGGCTCCATGGGCTGTGGGTGCTGGTGTGGACCGGTGGCAAGCAGTGGCCTGTGCTGCTCACTGGCACTCTCTGGCTGGATGCTTTCTGGCTAGAGGGTTTGGAAAGTGGGTCGGCTCAGTGGAGCTATTGTTTTACACCACCTGTTTGCTGCAGTGACAGCTGGGCTGCCCACAGCCCTGGAGCCCAGGGAGTCGCTGAGGGCCTGACGCTATTACAGATGTGCCTCGCTTTACACAATTGCTGTACCCTCAGAAAGTTGAGTGTGAACTGCATTACATTTTAAATGCACCATGAGTCAGGTCTTAATGAACAAAAAGTAAGGAAGAAATTATTTCGAATGGTGAGCGACCCCCTCCCTTTTGTGTAAACCAGAACCTCATCTCTGTCGGTTGATTTGATTAGGGTCATTTGGTTTGAGTAGACAGCTGTTTTTGCTAAACCACAAAAGTCCACATTCTGCAAACATGAAAATTCATTTCCTCTGCTTTAGCGTTAGGCCTGGGGCTTTTGTGACTGTATGAATCCCAGAGAAGTGTGGTTGGTGTTGGTGCAGAGAGTCCCCCATGTTTGATTGGGCTTGGTTTTTAACAAAGATGGCTTCTTTCATAAAACCGGCTTTATCCCCCCACCCCCGGGTGGCTGTTCCAACCCCTGTCTGTGTACCAGGCAATACCTCTCCCACGGGGGCTATTAGCTGGAGCAAATCGCCCACCTGCCCTGTACTGCTGTTCGAGTGAGGAGCAATTGCTGGGAAACGGTGCCCCTCCACGCCAGCAGGTGTTCCCGTTCCTGCCTCCTCCCACGGTTCCTTTGCCTACTCTCGCTCAGGGAAGCCAAGAGCAGAGTGGTTCCGCTTTTCAATTCCTTTGTTTAAAAAACACCCTAGGAAACAGCAGTTTGTAATTGCTCAGTTTGAGGAGTGTTTTTACCCAAACTGAGCTTCTTTGCAGGGTTTGAAGTGGGTTCAGAGGGGGAAGCAGTTAGAGATACCCAGCCTGTTCCTTCTGTGACTCCTTCCCAGTTGGATTGGGTGAGAAAGGTCTTACCTCTCAAGCCAAGGTCAGCATCTGAACGAATCCCCCCAATCATTAGAGAAGGGGCTTGGGGGATAGAGCAGAGAGCAGCAAGCTCACATTACTTATATTTTTCTGTTTAGATGGTGGGAGGTTGGTTAACTGTTGGTGGAAAAAAAATGGTTCTCTGTCTTCCATAGCATAGCCCTATGGCTGCCTGGCTGGGGAATACATCCCCCCAGCCCCACCCAGCCGCTTCCATCTAAGTGGAGCCATGTGACTGAGTTCCAGCCAGTGACAGGTGAGAAGTTTTCTTAGACTCACAAACCTCGTACCAGAGCTCATTCATGCCCTTCTAGTGCTCTGACCCACTGAAATGGACTTGACCCTGAGGTCAACCTTGGAAGCCTCATACTGACGTGGCCTTGCGTTTGACATTCTGAATCCTTGATTGCCTGTGTGGAGGGAGCCCCCCACCAAAGCAGTCACCACACAGCACTGTTTCAGTGAGAACAAAACATATATTGTGTTGAGCCATTAAAATTCTTGGGTTTATTTGTACAGCAGCTAGTATCACCATAATTAATACAAAATGTAGGCCCTTGGAGTGGGGTCCTGCGGTTAAAAGTAAACTCTAAAATATATAGCATTGCAGAGGAGGCAAGAAAATTGATATCGGAGGCTCAAGAGAGCCATGTTATAACCCATGTTATATATAGCAGCAAATTATTTAATACAACTTTTTTCCTCAGTTTCTCGGTGAGCAAAGCATCTGCTGAGCCTGAGGCTCCCAGAGAGGGGTTGATGAGCACAAAGTTAGTGCAAGTTGGTTCCTGCTTGCTTTGCTTAGCAAGTCAGTACATGGAGGAGTTGAGCTCAGGCAAGATCCACCTGTTCAAGAGCAGAAATGAAAAAGGAACAGAATGAGTCCAGAAATCTGGAGGCTTCTGCTTTGAATTCCAAAGAGCAAGTGATAACATGGAAAAAAGGCTTTGAGCCACAAAAGCCTGTTAAGACTTCTCGTTAAACATAGTTTCACCACTACAGCAAAGGTGGGTGTAAGCATGCTTTCTTCACACTGAATCCTATTTTTTCAACCTTCGAGAAGGTTGAGGGAGAGAGGCATAGGGGTTGGGCTGCAAAGGAATAAATCACGCTTGAGAAGGGTGTCCAGAAAAGAACCCTCAGTGTACATACTGGCATGTGAAAGGACTGGAAACAAGTATTTCAGAAGCTTACTAAGTATTTGAAAAGAGTTCGCGAACCCAGAAAACAAAAGCTTTGGTTGCTCAAGGCGTAGAATAGTCCTTGAGTGCCCAGATGCGCACCTGCAGAAAGCAGGCTGCCAAATCTTCCCTGTCTCCCAAGGCGGGCGCTCTCCCATTGCCTGCTTGGGATGTGGCTGTGGGGGTTAAGGGTCAGTGAAGAACCTCCCAGGGGGCACAGCCAGGAACCTCAGACAGCAACGGACAAGGGAGTTCCTCCCAGAGAGCAAATTCAGGTCAACTCAAGGAATCTGTCACAGACCCTCTTGTGCCCACCCAGGATCCCTTGGCTTTCTGCTTACTGCCGACACCTGCAATTCTCTGGCTGAGGGAATTTTTTTTCCCCTGGCAATAGGAACACATGGGACAAGCTGGAAGTGCATAAATGTTACTGCCACCAGAAACAGGCCTCGACCAGTGTGGGAGGATAAATACCCCAGCTTCCTCACCCCTCGGCTGGCTGACTCCCAGGCTGCTTTACCCCGTCCTCAGAGCTCCTCGGTGGGACAGAGCCCCTCTGCCCGTGGTGGAAATGGCTTAACAACCCTCCCTTTGTTAGCTTCCTTCCCTTCTCTGTCTCCTTTCCCCACTCCGCCACCTCTCAAGTAAACTCCTTCCAGGATCAGCTTCTGGGGGTCCTCAAATCACGACAATTTCTCCCACCGCATGGGCAGGGCGTCTTCACAATGATGTTACCGGGTGCTTCCCCGCATTTCTATCATCTCACCAAATCTCTTCTGTCGGGGGACAATTGAAACGGTAGACTAAAAACAATTACCAAAACTGTGATTGACCTCAGGAATAAACCTATTTTTTTATTAAAAAGTTTATAACTCAAGTAATTTGAATGTATTATAGAAAAATTAGAAAACAGACGAACAAAAAGACCCATTATCCTACCCAGAAATATTTATCGTTAACTGTTTAGTTTGCATCTATTCATTTAGATCCTTTCCATGTATGCATTCGTGCAAACATTTTTTTCTTTGGGTATTGCTATGTGCCAAGCACCGTTCTAGGCATTTCGGATACATCGATAAACCCAACAGAAGAAAATTTCTCTTCCTCAGGAAAAATGTATTCTCACTGGAGAAGGGCAAGAAAAAGTATATGTATAAAATTACTAACGAGTAAATTGTTTAATATGTTATCAGATAAACAATGCTATGGGAGAAATAAAAAAAAACAGAGCAGGTTAAAAGGGACCAGGACAGCTGGAGGGGGATTGCAGTTTTAAACTTGGCAGGTAGGGTGGGCTTCGCTGAGGATGTGACTTTGGACGGAGGTGCGGATGTCTGTGAGAAGACATTCCAGGCAGAGTGAATAGCAACAGGGAGTCCCTAAGGGGAACAGGCCTGGTGTGCTCGGGCATAGGTAGAAAGCCGCGGGCCAGAGCAGGATGAGTGATGGGGACACACCGAGGAGCCATCAGAGAGGTGCCCCAGGAAGGGGACACAGCATGCCTTGTAGGCTTTTGCTGTGAGATGAGGAGCTGCTGCAGCGTTTGAGCCGCGGAGTGCCGTCACCCGACAGCTGTCAAAGGTCGACTCTGGCTGCTGTGAGGACACGAGGCTGTGGAGGGACAAGTTAGGAGCCACTGCAATCGTCCACGTGGCCGATGGTGGTGGATTGGACCAGAGTGGTGGCAGCGAAGGCGGTAAGAAGTCATTGGATTTGGAAAATAGATTTTGACGCGGGGTCTAACAGGATTTCCTGAAGGATTGGATCTGGGATGGAAACAAAGGCATTAAAGATGATTTGCAGGGTTTTGGCTTGTGCATTAGGAAGGATTTAGGTGCCAACAAGTAAATGGATTAAGGAAGCCTGTGGGTGAGCAGGTTTAAAGGGGGAAAATGAGGAGTTCTGTGACGGACGGGGTGCGTTTGAGATGTCTATTGGAAACGTGAGCAGGCAGTTGGATTTAGGAGTCAGGAGTTTAGGAGATCTGGTCTAGGGCAGATGGTGTTCAAAGCCACGTCTGGATAAGGTCAAAGAATGAATACAGTCAGAGAAGAGACGAGGACGAACACTGAACAGCTGGGAGAAGAGGGGGACGCAGCAAAGACGGAGGAGGCAGCAATGAGGCAGGAGCAGATCCTCCAGGGGGGCGTTCTGGAAGCCCGCGGAGGGCCAGGACAGGGAGCAGGGAGGGCGGCGCTGTGTTCGATGCTGCTGAGGGCGCCACAGGGTGAGTTCAGCCACGACCCTGGGGCTCCTCACCGTGGAGGCTGCTGGCGACCTTGACGCGTACAAAACCTGGCTGGAGTAGGTTTAAGAGGAACAGAATTGGAGGGGCTTTACTGCAAAGGGTAACGAAGAAATACGGTGGTAACCGGTGGGAGAAATAGAGGCGAAAGAATTGTTTTGTGCCCCCTTTTTTGGAAAAGAGAAATAACAGCCTATCTACATGATGATCATAATGATCCGACAGTAACGATCAAAGCAATTGATTGTGTAGCAGGGAGCAGGAAGAAACACCACTAAAAATGTTTTAAATGGGATTTACTATATGCTTTTCTGTAACTTGCAAAATATACAAAAATATGTTCCTAGTCAAATAATGTAGCTCTGTTTGCATTTCTAATGGCTGGAGAATATTCTATTTTTTGAGTGTACCATAATTTGTTTAACCAATCCCTTACTATTGGACACGAGTGGTTTCCTTTTTTTGTTTTTATTTTTTACTCTTGCTTTGATTAATAATCATGCAGTGGACATCTTATACATATAAATCACCACCATTTTCTAATTGTTGTCAGAAGCTTCTAAAAGTAGAAGTGCTGGGTCAGAAAGTGAAAACACTTAAATAATTTTAATGCAAATCAAATAGCCAAATCTCCATTTTAGAATCCGAGTCGCTCATTCTTGCTCTTCTCAGTTATGTTTTTCTATTACACCTATCACAGTTGCATACTGTCGCACTGATTTCTGTGATTATCTGATTAATGTCCATCTCTCCCACTAGACTACAAACCAGTAAGCGCAGAGACGGCATCTGTTTCTGCTCACCACTATGTCCTCAGCTTTTGGCCGACAGCCTGTCATATCGTAGGCCGTCGGTAAATAACTGTTGTTGGGGGAAAGAATGGATGTAAAGCTTAATTCAATGATGAGGGTAGGCTGGATAATGTCATCTGGGGATAAAATGAGGTGTGACTATTGATCACCCCCAATACCATGCAGAGTATAGCTCCAAGTGTTTGTAATTGACTCATGCATGAATGCAGTATATGATTTTTATAGAAGTCCACTTTCCTGTGTGGCTTAATAAATTAATCGTGGCTCCTCCCAACGTCACTTGTTTGGAGAAAACACCCCATCCGTCCGCGTCTGCATCTGGTGCAGCTCCGTGGAACCTGGAGACCCCTTAGCTAAGCTCCCCGGCTTGCAGCACTGAGTGCCTGGGTCCAGTGGCCAGCAGGTGGCAACAAATGGCTATTAGAGTGGCGCTGGAGTTCTAGGGCCCTTTTTGCCGGCTGCTCTCCTGCTGTCCCCCAGGCCCTGCGTCCTGGAAACACCCAGAAAGCCAGCCCCATAGCCCCTCTTTTGGGAGGTGTCAGGTGCATTCCTTGGGACCCTGGAACAGCCCTCTCCCCACGGAAGAGTCCAGAGAGGGGTCAGTGCTCAGCCCCTGAAGAGAGCGCAGCTTTGCTTTTCTGTTTACAGAGCTTAGAGTTCCCAGGAACTTTCTGATACTGGACAGCTTAAGAGCCGAAGGAAATTCATCTGAAAGTCCAGATTTCAGGCTGTGAGATTTTACCCAGTTCATACCGACTGACCTGCCTCTGTCATTGTCTCAGCCTATCTGGAATAGTCAGTTTCTTTTTATTCTATTTTTTCAGCCAAGCTCGGTGCCATGAAGCCAGGCTGACAGTTCAGTAGTAATGACTGGATTAGTCCTCATTAGATTACGCAAACGCTTATTACATACAGTGCAGCTCGCTGCCCTCTCGCCGCGGGGCCACGTGATCCTGCTGCTGTTTCTTCCAGCGGCAGGGGTGGATTTGCCCCCATCCAGCTTCACGCTCTCCTTTTTCCTTTGAGTCTAATGGTGGGGAGGGAATCACCATTTGTTGAGATCCTGCCGTCTACTGTGTCGTTCTCACAGCAACTCAGCCGGGCAGACGTTGCATGTGATGTGTCCAAACTCACTTAGGTCGCAAGTAGCAGAGCCCACCAGGATGGGAATCGGACATCTCTGATTCCAAACGTGGTGCCGTGTCCACTACACGCACGGTTCAGATTGTGCTTCAAGGAGCCCTTCTGAGGGGACAATGAGAGCAGGAAGGGAGAGACAGTGCACGGGGAGAAGTGGCCTGAGGCTGGTGCTACTTGCTTCCCACTCTTACTTCATTTAGAACAACTGCACTTGGATTTAAAAATATATATATGTGTGTATACATTACATTATATATATCATCTTTCATTTAACTTTCCTTTTAGAAGGAGGAAAATCTGAGCCTCCTGCTTTCGTGGGATATGCTGTCTCTGGGGTACATTCTGACACAGCAGACTCATGGCAGGAGCAAGTGTGGACTGTGGCCACGGGATGGTGCAGAGCTCACAGGACTGAAGCTCTACCCACTTGATCAAGGCAGGAAATGCTTTGAAGACAAAATTCTTCTACAGCCAGCTTCGCATGTGCTCTGGGACAGACATAAAACCAAGAAAAATGAGTCCGATGCAGAATCCAATGTATTCTACTCCTACCCCCTGCTGGTAACAAGCATGTTTTGAACTTTTCTTTGCTGTGCACAGTCTGGGGAATGGCAGTCTGAAGGAAAGCTACCGAGCCTGGGAGGCTGAGTTGAATGACAAATGAATAACTGGGGCAGAGAAAAAAGGGAGGTGAGAGAGAAAGCTGGGTATCTGGAGAGGCTGGGAGAATAGAGAGAAGGAGGAGATATAATTGGCCAGAGAACTTCAGAGTGAGAACGCAGTCCAAACGTTATTTTTAAGGAGCTTTGTTGGAGATTTAAAATACACTCCTACCTTTGGCATTTTCTTAAGAGACAGAAAGATGTGTTCTCAATTCTATTTTTTTGCTGGACTGAACCAGCGCCAAGACTGGACCATGTGAGGTCCTGGGTTTATTTCAGTTACATAAGCAAACTTCAGTCTTTGCTGTGATTTGGAGTAGTCAAAGCCACGAATGTTTCTCCACTCGCATTTTGTCAGCTGCTTGAGTTTCTATTCTGAGAGGTGCTAACTGTTAAACATTGTTATTCACTTGTGTTCCCTAAATAACTTTTAATTAGTTTTTATTTGGGCCAAGAATGTTCTACTGTTGACACCATGATGGAAATTATCAAAAACAAAATTAATGAAGAATTCAGACAAAAACATGCACTAATATTACAGTATTTTATGTCTATCTTAGCAGAAACAGAGATAATTTCAATTTTTAATTTTGTGTTTAAATGATTTTTCTCAAAGCAGTAATTGCATTGGTAAAGTGGTTACTTACACATAATTTTTCACCTCTCGCGCATTTTTTTTGTAATGGAATTTTCATATTATCTTCCAGTGGAATTAATTGCATTGGTGCAAGAAATGCAATCAAATCAGTGACTGTACTTAACCTTTGAAACCTCTTATCTAGCTAGAGAGTTACTATATCATTGCACATTGAAAAATGATGAGCATTTTTCAACAAGCATTTCATATTCTCATATGAGCAATAATCCTTTCACCCCAAAACTGCCAAAGATAAGTTTGTTAGGGCTCTGAGAATATTATAAAGCAGACAATGCAAGAAATTTAAAAATATTGTTGTAGTTTTTAAATCTTCCCTCTCTCCTTTCCCTGTTCTTTTTTTCCCCCAAAATATTACGGGGGATACAAATGCTTTTGCAAAGTTACATGGATCGCTTTCGTAATGCTTGAATCAGGGCTGTAAGTACGCCCATCACCCAGATAGTATTTATTGTACCTGTTAGTTAGGTTTTCGTCCTCCCCTCCTACCCCCGTCCCTCTGGTTGATTTCTGCTGAGCTTTACTTACTCTGTGCACCTGTGCGCATTGGTAAGTTCCAATTTAATAGCAAGTTCATGTGATATTTGTTTTTCCATTCTTTAGATACTTCACTTAGGATAATGGTCTCCAGTTCCATCCAAATTGTTGCGAACCTTTTCCTGTTCTTTAAAACAATGTTGTTAGTTGTCTACTAACCATTAGTGCATAACTCTAACAAAGACTTGCATATCCCTTTGGCTAAAATTGGCCAACTATCAAAGAGCTAATAATTTTGGGGACAGCCCTTAGTCTTTTCCAAAGTATGAAAGCCCTTTTGAATCCTTTTGGGTAAAAGAGAATATCAAAGAGAATTCATTAAGGGTTTCTGATACACAGTGAAATATGCCTGTGAGGACTCTACACATGATAATACTCTAAGCACGCTCTCTTTTAATGCCCAAACCTACAGAGTAATGGTAAATAAAACTTACAGGAGGCCATTGGTTTGGACCGAGTTTCTGCTTTAGGTAACTAGACCAAACCAAAATGGAGTCACTCATGCTGAAGTTCCGCACCACCAGGCCAAAACTAAGGTGTTTATCTGACCTTTCCAGAAATCAGGAGAGAGAAGGAGATAACAGCCAAACCCCCCAAGTAGTCCAGTGGTAGCTAGTATGATAAGGCAATCCCCTCTGCTTTAACTCTTACAAGAAAAGTAACTTCAAAACAACCAATCTGCTTTTCATTTCTGTTTCTTCTTTCTTCAACCTTTTTCTGTCTATACAACCAACATCCTCTGCTCAGCTCCTTGGAACACTCATTCTTTTTGTACAATGAGGTGTTATTCGAGTCTAGATTCAAAAATGAAAGCCAATTAAGATCTTTACCTTAAATCTGTTGTAATATTGTCTTTTGACATTAATAAATGCACGAACAGGTTTCTTTAGAGAAAGAAACCCTGATGTGCAGGGTAAATTTGACAAGTGCTGTGGTTGAATGTGATATCGTTTACATTCTCATTTTCCTGATTTTCTTAAGTACTGTGTAATTTGGTCTTGGGACCGCTCAGCTGATTGCGGATGAGGAGGATGGGCTTGGTATGCGACTGCACGGTGAGTGGGCAGAGTGACTTAGTGTTCTGCAGTTCGGCGGGAAAGTGTAGATGTGCTTGAACATTTATGACACTTCACCTTATCTTTTTGTTATAGAGGACTTCCAACAAATTAAAACGTGTGTCAGCTTCATAATTATCTAGCTAGACTTTTAAATATTGGCTAGCCAAGATTGAATTTTATTCAAGCACTATTTCATCTGCCATGCTATTTTAAGTATATTAGCCTTATGAGCCTTTTATTGGCCATGATCAGTACTATCTAAATTGCCAACTTCCACAAGTCCCTTCTGTGCCCTGACTCCATGCATCAGTGGTGCTAGCTTAGTTTTGTCACAATTCTAGGCACAGTGGCAGTCCCCAGGGGGTCTTGAGCCCTTGCATAAACATGGTACATCTGCATGGAGCTTTGATTTTACTTGAAGAAATAAAAATTAATCAATTCAACCATTTATTTAATGTGTTGTCAGTTCTTATTTAATTTGCTGTGAAACAAACAAAATTATGCATTAGCTATGTTATGACTAAAACCCAAATGTTGATTAATACTTACTGTGGTAGAATAACAACTTGTAAACCCAGAAGTATGTCTGTGACACTATCAGAGTTCCAGCCAGAAACCAACTGGTGATGCTGAGAAAAAAAGGGCAATGACACTCGTCCTGGGAAGTGTTGGGACACCGCCCCACCTGGCCTCCAGGTGAGGCAGCCTAAAGCCTCCTCCCATCTCTTGTCAGCGTCTTCTGTCGTTGGACAGGAACTCTAAGGACTGTTGGGAGAAGGAAAAGGAAGTCCACCCCAAAGGAATGGACCTGTTCTGTTAGGTGAGATCTGGAGAAACATGGATGAGCCCAGCGCAGGCAGAGCCCTGAGGAAGCTCCCTCCTACCTCAGCTAAGCCCGCACGGGGCGGGAGGTCCCCAGGGCATGAGCCCATCCTCTGAGAGCTGTCCCCTTGCTCTCCAGACCTGGCCATGCACCTCCCAATTCCTGGTGCCCAAACCCTAATTTTAACTGGGGTCACTGTTTAGCACCCCCTGGTGCCCTCCTGCCCTGACCAGCGTGCCTACTGTGGCCACGCAGCCTCTTGCAGGCCCCGTCCCAGCCCTGCCCTTGACCCGGGTCCAGGTTCCCAGTTCCTGTCTTTATGTGGTCCATTGCCAGGACTACAGACCAGGTTCAACCAATGAACAATGTCAAGCTTAATTTTTCTGTGAAAATAAATATGAATGCAAAATTCACACGAATATTTAAGACACAAGACCTCAAAGATAGGTGCTATTGGTGGCCCCCTTGAGCAGTCCCCAGGCCCCCTGGGCATGCATCTGTCCTCCTCTGCTGTGGGAGCACCACCAGCAGACACTTGAGGAGCACAGCTCTGAGGGACATCAGTGCAAGGCAAAGGATTCAGCCCACGGCAGACGTCCGCCTGCAAAACTGGAGAGGGTTCTCTTCACAGGGCTCTCGTCCTGCTGGGGAACTCCATTCGCTTCCGGATCCCTGGCCTCATAACTGAACACTACGCAACGCCTTCTTCCCCTCCTCCCAATCTGTGCAAAATGTCAAAGCAATAAAACCAGTTTTCCTTCTTAGTGGTTGTGCCGATTTTATGCAGACTAGCTTTTGTCACTGTTTTTCTATAAAGTTGTTTTGGTGAAATTGCACTTTATGACGCTTGTTTTCATGTGAGGAACGATAGCAGCTTTGGCTGGTGCTGGGACCCTGAGCTCAGAAAGCAGGAGATGGGATTCCAGCGGGCTTTTCTGTGCCCTTGTGATGACTTGTAAAACCGCACACACAGCCTTGGCTCTGCCCTCTGTTCCCCATCCCGCACTCCCTTTCTTAGAAACACGGGGAGCCCAGGCAGACGTGAGGAAACTTTCTGAGCGTGAGACTCTCACTGAACTGAGGCATCTGAGGATGACAAGGGCCCCCTTGTCCTGGACAGACAACTGCTGTCCTGACCTTTTCCCCCTAAGCTGGGGGCTTTCAGGATACATTTTAGGTGGGATGAAATGCACCACTGGGATTACTAGTTTGAGACTTGGTCACAATAGTCTTTGGTTCTAGTCAGGCCGGTTCCAGGCCTAATGCAATGAATTCTGAATTAAGGTCAAAGTGCCTGACCCTTCTCAGAGAGCCCCTCGAGTTTTGCCTCTTAAAATATCATTCCCTGGAGACTGACCTTTGGCTTATGTTTCCTAGGGAAAAATATTTGGCAAATGTGGAGGATTGTACTTCTGTGTTCATTTCTATGCTGAAGGCTAACTGGCATGTTGGTTAAGGAGGCATGTCATTTATTAGCCCAGTCGCCTCAAGGACATGTCCGCAGTGCCTGGCTCTGTGACACCCACACCTGCCAGCTATACTGCATCTATATATCCCTTTCCATCCTAAACCAGAGCTCGCTTTTGTGCCATATGCATGAAGACTGATACTTTGCAGATGGAAATTCCTCTTTGAGATAGAGACAGATCATCTGCCCCCTCCCATATGGCTTAGGAAGGGCAAAGAAAGATTCAGAGGGACTAAGCTTAGAAAGTGAGAACAAGGGAATTGTGTTGGGCTAATTCAAAGGAAAAACTAGGAAGCAGTTTTTCTAAGGGAGACACGCCAGGGAACTTCCTGGGGGTCAGTGTGGCCTGAGTCATTGCATGGGACCTGGTGCCAGGGAGGAAGATGAGAGGCTGGAGGTAAAACCTGGCTGCCTGCAAGGGGGCTGGGTGGGGTGGGGGCTGGAGAAAGGAAGTACACTAGGATTAAGAAGATTGAACAGACCAGGCCACGCTGAGCTGTACAAAGACCTGTGACCATCTCCATAGTGTTCTGAATTTTCTCCCACTTTAATAAGGTAATTCTTCCACCCGGATTAGAAGAGGATATGTGCATACCCTTTCCTCCTTCTCTACCACTCCCAAGGAGATGATACCCTGTTTAAATTCTGACATGGTCATAAATTCTGACATGTTTGATTTTTTAAAAATTTGTTTCATCACCCCAAAGTTATGCTTAGTGTATTCATGGTCTGCATTTATGCTCTCTGAATTTGCCTTTTGAAAGCCAGGCTCTTCTCCAAAAATGCACTCTGGCAAGAGATCAAGGGAGGGCCTCATGCTCTGCAGCTAATGATAAAATTCCACAGTGAAGCTTTCCCAGCATCACCCAGAAAGAACCCAGAATTAGCAATCTGGCTCTGACAACCATAGCATATGTCCCCATACAGGCCGTGCACCTCGTCTGAGCAAAATCCCTGTCCCCGGCCGGCAGAAGACTCGCCTGGCCTGCTGAGGGCAGAGGGTGGTGGTACCACATGCCCTGGGCTCTTCTCTATTTTTCCTGTGGGCTGCTTGGCACAGCTCACCCGGATCCCTTTCTGCACTCCTGGGGTCGTAGCCCTGCCCCTCGCCCCTGTGACGGTGCTGTGGTTTGCCTATTTTGACATATTCATCCCCAACACGCAGAAGATGAAAGGCAGGAAATGTACAGTTCCCGTTCCCATGGCAGCAGCGGTTGGACCACATCGCATCACATTTACAGGGAGGTCATGGGATCCTGACGACAAACACAGCCTAGGCCGACCGCAGACCCAGGCGCTGGTCTGGCACGGTGCACGCTGGGCGCTGCCCGCCCCTGGATGGAGTCCCTCCTTGCCACGGACTGACTGAAGCCTGGCTCGTTCCCACCACTGCCTGTGCCTGAAGCCACTTCCTCACAAGGTCACTCCTGCTGGGCTCCCCACTGCCCAGACAGCCCTGACCCAGAGAGAGCCTGCTTCCTCCCAGGCCACTCCCAGGTCCTGGCGGCCTGACTGCTGCTGAGTGATGAATGTGGAACTTTCCCTGCCTCTCCACTTCCCTGTGAGCAGGAAGTGCCTTATGGTCCTTGAGAAAGAGGTTTGGAAAACCCCAGGATTCTAAAAAAGCAGTAGAAGTTGACCCACCAAGACCCAAAGAAGAAAAATAAAAGCCAAGGCCTCCCCGTGTTCCCTGAGTGACCACCAGCCCTTCCTGCAGTCACCCAGCCCCCTAGATGAGGCTTCTGTACAACACACTATCTTTTCCATAAGACATAAGTAAGTATCACTTCCACCCACGCTCAGGATGTTAGAACATTTGAAGAATGATTTGTTCAGGACCAGAAAAAAACCTCGCAGGAAGAATTCCATTTCTCCTCCTCCAGGTGTGTGCCATGTGGCTCGGTTATGGGGCAGTGGGGGCTGTAACTGGCTTCGTGAGTGGCCATATCCTGGCTTTGGTGCAGTTAAACAGAGCCCTCGGTCATTAGGCTGCAGGAATAGTATTTGTGCATTTCATTTCCTTGGGGATGGTTTTTTAAAGTGGCTCCAATGCACCTGATCACAATCAGATGTGTTCCCTGGGAAGCAGATGATTCGAGAGTGCAGTAAAGCCAGCTCGTGTGTGCCCAGATCCAAGCTCAGTTTCGTGTTCAACAGAAGCCACTAAAGACAGGTACTCAGGGACGATAATGTCCTTTTGTGCTTTTGTCTGGGACAGCTCATTAAGGTAGAGACTGCCTCGGCATTGACAGGACAACCCCTTCCTGTATGTTCCAGGAGAACCTAATTGACTACAAAACCCTTTTTTGATGTCACCACTGCCAGATACAAACCCAATTAGCAGCAGACTTAACTCAGATGAATCCTGGGAACATGGAAATCCCACGTTCTACAGCTAATCAGACCCATGGAATGACACAGCTGGATGTCGTCAGGAAGGCGGGATTCTGAGGATACCAGGGAGCTGGATGTTCTCAGAGCCTCCCTTTGTGGGCGAATTACAAGGACTGAGAGGATTAACAATCAGAGACCAGGTTCTGTTTGCTCAAGGTCACTAGGTCCAGGAGCATCACAGTTTTATTCTGAAGCCAGTAATATTTAAAAGTCACTCAGGTCTTAATTCCAGAAGAACCTCTCATCCCTCCACAACTCCCTCCCCACAAATCTGGATGGATTTAAGAAACCCTTTGTTTCTTGTTATGTGACCCTTCTCCCAAGGAATCAGGTGTCATATGTTCTGACTCTCTGGAGAGCAGATGCAAACAAGCAATTTCAAGGCACAGAGGATGCTCTGGCCACCCTGACCCTCGTTTACATAATTAGCATTGCCAGGTGCTGCCAAAAGGCTGGGCAGAGATAGAAATGCCAATGCAAAGGGCAAGTGCAAAAGGAAATACTTGCCTGGTTTTTGAATTGCTATTGTCATTCACTATGGTGATATTAATCACTGCGATGGGCTCGTAATGGGGGAGGGGCACTCGGGGCTCTGGGCACTTAGCTTCTAGTAATAAAAGGCCATTTGGAAGTAAGCATTTAACTAGAACAGTTGGGCTTAAATGAAAACAATCTGAAGTCCTGCAGGAGGCTGGTACAGGGGCTTCTCGGAACATCAAACTGCACCGTGGTTGGTGGCCTTGTTGTTTTAGATGCCTCCTGTAAGACAGGTATTCCTCGATCCGCTCGCATGATCGGTGGGCAAAAGTACTGCTTGGTGGGTATTCCTGATAGAGGAAGCCCGGCTGGCAGGGGCTGCCCGAGATTTGGAGGCTTTTTCCCTTTCGGTTTGACATGTGATGTGCTTGTTTTGTCTAAGTATAGCGGGTCTACTCTGGCCTCAGGCAGATGGAAACCATTTGGAAAGAAGTAGGGTGGAAGTCTCTGGATTCAGAGCCCAGGGGCCTGGGATATCAGCTGGAGCTTTTGGTTATAAGCAGCAGAAACCAGCTCAGGCTGAGTTAAGCGGAAAGGGAGCGTGTCAAA
>RJWJ010016348.1:0-34632 GCA_004363605.1 Indri indri
TGGGATTGCTGGATCAAATGGTAATTCTACTTGTATCTCTTTAAGGTATCTCCATATGGCTTTCCACAGAGGTTGCACTAGTTTGCAGTCCCACCAGCAGTGTATGAGTGTTCCTATCTCTCCTCATCCACGCCAACATTTATTGTTTTGGGACTTTTTGATAAAGGCCAGTCTCACTGGAGAGAAGTGATATCTCATTTTGGTTTTGATTTGCATTTCCCTGATGATTAGAGATGTTGAGCATTTTTTCATATGATTTTGGGCCATTATTCTGTCGTCTTTTGAAAAGTTTCTGTTCATGTCCTTGGCCCACTTTTTGATAGGGTCGTTTGATTTTTTCTTGTTGATTTTCCTGAGTTCTAAGTAGATTCTAGTTATCAGCCCTTTATCAGATTTGTAGCATGCAAAAATTTTCTCCCATTCTGTAGGTTGTCTGTTTGCTCTTGTGACAATTTCCTTGGCTGTGCAGAAGCTTTTTAATTTGATCAGGTCCCATTTCATCTTAACCATTTTTAACTGTACAGTTAAGTAGTGTTAAACATATTTACATTGTTGTTAAACAGATACTAGAAGCTTTTCATCTTGTAGAACTTAAAGTCTATACCCATTAAATAACACACTCTATTTGACTTCTCTCCCTAGTCCCTGGTAGGCATCATTCTACTTTCTATATCTATAAATTTAACTATTTTAGATACCTTATATAAGTGGTATTATACAGTATTAGTCAATTTGTCACTGGATTATTTAACTTAGTATATGTCTATGTGGTTCATCTTAGTTGTGGCATGTGACGGTATTTTCTCCCTTTTAAAATCTGCATAGTACATACACAAGGAGTGCAATGTGCACCATCCAAGGGATGGACACACTTGAAACTCGGACATGGAGGGGGGGGGGTTCATTGTTTTCTCTGGACCTAGTATGGTACTTGACATATAATTGAGGCTCAATAAATATATGTTCTATCAATGAATGAATAGAAATCACTTACTAATTCATCTCATCCGAGCACTCAGCATCAAAATAAAAATTCTTGATTCTTGCATGGGAGGCTTGGAAAGCACTAGGGAAAAAAACAGAAAGCAGAGAATTCAGTTTCTTTCCAACAGTCATTGAAGCATTTAATACTATAACCCCAAAAGGGTCACAGCGACCATCTAGTATAATCCCCATTTTGTATATAAGTAAACTAAAGTCCAAAGAGATTAAAGCGTTGCTAAAGGTTATATGTTAGTGACAGAGACCAGACACTTAATTAGAATACTGAATTTTAGTCCAGTTTTCTGAGAATGTTCTATGTTTGTTTCTTAGAAGATTAAGAGCACTCTTGTTTTTAAATGGAATGTCACAGCATGAAAGGGGTGAAATATGATGATGTTAACTGAGTTATTAGATTCCACATTTCTGAAGAGCTATTAGTTTTTTCTTTTTTCAAATGCCAATATTTTTCATTTTTCAGTTGCAATGTGCATACATAGTAAACACGGCTTTCTTCATTTTATGGGCTTATCATGTCTTATCAAAGCAAATGAAATACCTGTGCCTATGGAATATATCTGTCTGTCTGTCTGGAGAGCATTTGAATGGTAGTGATATTTTTCAGCAGTGATCTAAAATGTGCCCTAATAGAATAAACTTATTATTTATTATTATTTTTCTGAGGATCTTAACTCCCTTAACTCACTTAAGTGATTTTCCTTTGAGATCAGTAGTAATTATACATGAATGTAATGCCAATGTTCTGTCTCCTACTTGCCACTAGGAATTTATGCATTTAAATATCATTAGAATTAATCAAAATTTTCTATGTAAACCCTCCATTAATCAATTAATGCATTTCATGGTTTCATATTTCCATAAATGAATGAATGAATGAATAAATAAATAAATAAATACTTTCTGCGGAAGAATAAAATAAAAGACACAATAGAATAAGAATTTTTTGAAAAGCTGTGGTAAGACAGATACCTCCAAGAGTATCTATTGCAAGCTAATTAATGTACTAGATGATAGACTGTAATATTAGAGGTTTTTTTAAAGATTGAATTTCTGCTTTTACTAAACTTATGCATAATTCCTAAAGCAATCTTTCTTTAGTAAATAAAACACACTTTTAATTGTCTCCCTAGTAACTTAAGCTCTGGATGGCTCTCTTGTGGCCACTTTATAGGGCTGAGACTTTTCTGTCTTTTCCCGCTTATACTGCCTTCCATACAATAATAACCATTTCTAAAATGATGTTATCAAAACAAAAAACACCATTTATATCTCAATATAAACATACACCAGTCACAAGTACCAGGGCTATTTAATTACAGAAGAGACATGCTATTTATTCTCATGGGAAAACATGCTATGCCAAGAAAATTATTGTTGAAAATTCTAAAATGATTTGCAACATTCTGCCTCCACTGTATATATTCAGTAAAAGCTACTTGACTGACAAAAAAAAGGAACAGCCCTTTCTATAACTGCCCTGTTCTCACACTCTACTGTGACAAGGAAGGAGGATGCTGGCACTACTTGATTTTATTAGTATATTATTATCAACATAATATAAATTTCTGGTCAATTCAGTACTTTCCAATTCAATATATATTTGCTGAGTGAACACTATGTGTCATGCACCAGGCTGAGGGTGCTGGCAAAACACCTCTAACATTACTTATCTGTAAAAAAGGGGTGTTGGACATGATCAGGAAAGCCTCTCCTGGCAATAAAATTTCTATGAATTTCTAAGTACATACAATAGGTTAAATTCAAATTACTTCCTAAAGGGAGGCCTTAATATATATATTAAGGCCTTAATATATATATTAACTTTAATATATATATTAAATATATATTAATTAAATATATATTAATATATTAATATATATTATATATTAAATATATTATATATTAATATGTATTAATATATAATATATATTGATATATAAAATACATATATATATTAAAGTTCCCAGTAGCAAGATGTGGAGTTAGGACCTTAAGCTTTGTAATCAACCAGACCTGGACTCAAATCCAGCCTCTGACAGTTGCTAGCTGAATGACTGAGGGCAAGTTAACTTCTCAGTCTTCTCATCTGTAAAAGTAGGATAATGCCCCACAGGGTTGTTGTGAGTATTAAATGAAATAGCGTATGGAAAGTACTTAGTATACAGTACCTGGCACAGAGTATGTGCTTATCTGAAAAAAAATAATTGAAGTAGAAGAAAACAACAATAACAATAAAAATGGGGATATTCATCACTGTTTATGCAAGTAATCAATTAAAAATATACAATGCTTCCTGTAAGAAATGCATTCTCAAAAGATGTGTGTCATTCCTATTTGTATCTAAGTAATATATTCTTTTTTTAATTGTTTGTTATTATAGGGGTACAGATGCTTAGGTTACGTATGTTGCCCTTGCCCCCCCCATCCCCCCAAGCCCCAGTTTCAAGAGTGTCCATCTCTCGGCTGGTGCGCATTGCACTCTTTGTGTATGCATATATCCATCCCCTCCTCCCCCTCGCCCCTCCCCCTTCCCCCTCCCCCCTGCCCGACATCCAATAGATGTTATCCTTATATGTACACTTATGTGTTGTTCAGTTAATACCAATTTGATGGTGAGTACATGTGGTGCTTGCTTTTCCGTTCTTGGGATACTTCACTTAGTAGAATGCGTTCCAGCTCTATCCAGGAGTATACAAGAGGTGCTATATCACCATTATTTCTTAAAGCTGAATAGTACTCCATGATATACATGTACCACGTTTTATTAATCCACTTATGTATGATGGACACTTGGGTTGTTTCCACATCTTTGCAATTGTGAATTGTGCTGCTATAAACATTTGGGTGCAGGTGTCTGTCTTATAGAGTATCATTTGTTCTTTTGGGTAGATGCCCAGTAAAGGGATTGCTGGATCGAATGGTACTTCTACTTGTATCTCTTTAAGGTATCTCCATATTGCTTTCCACAGAGGTTGCACTAGTTTGCAGTCCCACCAGCAGTGTATGAGTGTTCCTATCTCTCCTCATCCACGCCAACATTTATGATTTATGATTAGAGATGTTGAGCATTTTTTCATATGTTTTTTGGTCATTATTCTGTCTTCTTTTGAAAAGTTTCTGTTCATGTCCTTTGCCCACTTTTTGATAGGGTTGTGTGATTTTTTCTTGCTGATTTTCCTAGAATCTAAGTAGATTCTAGTTATCAGCCCTTTATCAGATTTGTAGCATGCAAAATTTTTCTCCCATTCTGTAGGTTGTCTGTTTGCTCTTGTGACAATTTCCTTGGCTGTGCAGAAGCTTTTTAATTTGATCAGGTCCCATTTATTTATTTTGGTTGTTGCTGTGATTGCCTTTGGGGTCTTCTTCATAAACTGTTTGCCTGGGCCAATGTCTAGAAGAGTATTTCCAACCTCTTCCTCTAGAATTCTAATAGTTTCACTCCTCAGGTTTAAATCTTTTACCCAGCGTGAGTTGATTTTTGTGAGAGGTGAAAGGTGTGGATCCTGGTTCAGTATTCTACATGGGGCTATCCAGTTTTCCCAGCACCATTTATTGAATCAGGATTCTCTTCCCCAGTGTATGTTTTTGTCTGCTTTGTTAAAGATTAGGTGGCTACATGAGGATGGTTTTATGTCTGGGTTCTCAGTTCTGTTCCACTGGTCAATGGATCTATTTTTGTGCCAGTACCAAGCTGTTTTGATTACTATAGCCTTATAATAAGGGTTGAAGTCTGATAAGTTGATACTTCCCATTTTTTTTTATTGCCTATAATTGTTTTTGCTATGCGGGGTCTTCTCTGGTTCCATACAAAGCGTAGAATTAATTTTTCTACATCTGTGAAGAATGATGTTGGTATTTTAATAGGGATTGCATTGAATCTGTAGATCATTTTGGGTAGTATAGACAACTTAACAATGTTGATTCTGCCGAGCCACGAGCATGGTACTGATTTCCACCTGTTTACGTCCTCTGCTATTTCCGTCTTCAATGTTTCATAGTTCTCCCTGTAGAGGTCTTTTACCTCCTTAGTTAAATATATTCCTAGATAGTTTATTTTCTTTGTTGCTATTTTGAAGGGAATTGAGTCTTTGATTTGTTTCTCGGTATGACTGCTATTGGCATATATGAAAGCCTCTGATTTGTGTGTATTGATTTTATATCCTGAGACTTTACTGAATTCATTTATCAATTCCAGGAGCCTCTTGGTTGAATCCATGGGTTTTCCTAGATATAATATCATGTCATCAGCAAATAGAGTTTGATCTCTTCTGTTCCCATGCCTATGCCTTTAATTCCACTCTCTTGCCTAGCACTTTCTGGATCTATATAAATTTCACTACATTGAAAAAGTTCCAGAATTTCCTCTGCTAACTAAAAGAAGTTGGTGAATACAAGATCAAAGAACCAACTTTGTTTCTTAAGTAACTTAAAGTTTTGTTTATGATAGGAATTTCAGATGTTTTCTTGCAGTTTGTGTTTTGACTTTATTGTAATTTTTACTATGAAGAAAAAAGTTATTTGCATTTTTATTTAATGGAGTTTATTAATCTTTTCTTATGTTGTTTAGAGTTCAAGTCATACTTAGAAGGGTTTTCCCAGTTCCAAAATTAAAAAATAAAAGTTTTAAAAAAAGGTTTTGAGGACACCAATAATGTTTCTGTTTCATAGCTTCTCAGGTGGTAATGGGAAACTGGAATTCTTGTGTTCAGTGTACTCTCTAATGAAGATGATGGTACAATCCTAACCTTAAGATATATCCAAGTTTGCTTACTGTAAACAAACCTTCTGAAATGTACTCTCTGTGGGCATGTTGAATGATTCTGCACATGGACTTTCTATAAATTACATGACTCGTATGACTCATGGTATAAGACTGCTGTTTCCTATTTGGCCAAAGGACCATTAAAGATCTAATAAATGATCTGAAGAAATACCTTTCCATTTTCCAGGTTACTGAAGAAGATCCCACTGAAAATTCTGGAAGTCCTAGGAAAAAATTGAACTGTATACTAAGAGTACATTGTGCAATTTTCCTCCACAAGGCTAGGACTAGAAAAAGATAATTTAACAAAATAACTTAAATAAATTAAATCTTGGAAAGTGATGTCAGCAAGGTGGTGCACTAGGAAGTTCCAGGTCCTCATTCCCCTATAGAAACATTAAAAAACAAAACAAAAAAATCTAACAAAAAAAACCAGATTGGCCAAAATTATAGGAGTTGTGGTAATGAGTCAGTCTACAGCAATCAAGTGATTACCCAATCAAGAAAAAGCCACATAAAAAAATGATAGGACATTTTCCAGTGTTTTTAATTGCTATTCTCTAGCCCCTCCATGCACAATATGGCATAATCTAAAGGAAAATTGTTTCCTCCTTCAAACAGGGCAGAACAGAGCAGACATTATCTGCAACATTATAATGAGTCTGGGGGCTATCTGAAGGACTGTTCTATTTTGCTTGACTTAGAGCTCAGATATGAAAAAGTGGCATATCTCAGATCTCAGGCCATGAAAAGTTACAGACAGGCTGGGCATAGCTCATGAAAGCTGCAAGTGATATACAGATCCATGAATGATTGGGGCAAGAGATTACAACTTCAGGAATACAATATAACAGCTAAGGAACCAGTAAAAAGCTGGAGTGAGACTCTAGGAAATTAAAATCCTGTAAATCAGTTGTGTTTATAGGGAAATTAAAAAAAAAATGCAACACACAGAGTCCCAGGCAAGACACATGCTGAGAGAAGAAATGGGGAGACCTTAAGCCTTCACTCTGGCTGATCTCAAGTCTCAGAACATGCCCTGATAATTAATGGAGACATTCCCCAGTGCAGAGACAATCTGTAAAGTCTAGGAAATGTGGCTTATTTTTCTAATGCCAAATTTTTAAGAACAACAAAAAACAGCACAAGGCATAAAAGAAATAAGAATATATGGTCAATTCAAAGGAAAAAGATAAAGTGGAGGAAACAATACCTGAAAAAATACAGGCATTGGACATACTAGAAAAAGACTTTCAAATAACTGTCTTAAATATGCTCAAAGAGCTATAGTAAACAGAAACAATGAAGTAAAGGAAATCAGGAAAACTATAGATGAACAAAATGAGACTCAACAAAGAAATAGATATTATATAATAAAGCCAAAAAATAGAAAATTTGGAGCTTAAAATACAACAACCTTTCAAACTACCATCATCATTCTTCACAGATTTAGAAAAAAATAATTATGCACTTCATTTGAAACCATAAGAGACCTTGCATAAACAAAGTACTCTTAAGCAAAAAGAACAAACTGGGAGGTATCAGTCTGCCAGACTTCAAACTTTACTACAAGGCTATAGTAACTAAGATAGCATAGTACTGGCACAAGAACAGGGATATAGACCTTTGGAATAGGATGGAGATCCCAGATATAAAATCATCCTCCTATTGTCATCTAATCTTCAACAAAGCAGACAAAAGTATACATTGTGGAAAATAATCTTTATTCAATAATTGGTCCTGGGAAAACGGATATCCGCATGCAGAAGATTGAAACTGGATTCCCACGTCTCACATCTCACAAAAATCAACTTGTAATGGATAACAGACTTAAATCTAAGGTGTGAAACGTTAAGAATTCCGGAAGAAAATGTTGGGAAGACACTTTTAGACATTGGCCTAGGCAAAGAATCTATGAAGAAGGCCTCAAAGGCAATCACAGCAACAACAAAAATAAATAAATGGGACCTGATCAAATTAAAATGCTTCTGCACAGCCAAGGAAACTATCATTAGAATGAACAGACAACCTACAGAATGGGAGAAAATATTTGCTCTCTACACATCCAATAAAGGGCCAATAACAAGAATCTATATAGAACTTAAGAAAATCACCAAGAAAAAAAATCAAAGAACCCCATCAATAAATGGGCAAAAGACATGAACAGAAACTTTTCAAAAGAAGACAGACTAATGGCCATCAAACATATAAAAGTGCTCAACACTTCTAATCATCAGGGAAATGCACATCAAAACTACAATGACATATCACCTAACTCCAGTGAGAATGGCATCTATCAAAAAGTCCCAAACTAACAAATGCTGGCATGGATATGGAGAGATTGGAACATTGTTATGCTGCTGGTGGGACTGCTAATTAGTACAACCCCTGTGGAAAGTAATTTGGAGATACCTCAAAGAGATACAAGTAGAACTACCATTTGATGCAGCAATCCCACTACTAGGCATCTATCCAAAAGAAAAAAAGACATTCTATAATAAAGACATGGGCATTCAAATGTTTATAGCGGTACAATTCACAATTGCAAAGATGTGGAAACAACCCAAATGCCCATCAATCCCTGAATGGATTAATAAAATGTGGTATATGTATACCATAGAATACTACTCAACCACACACACACAAAAATGGTGAACTAGCAACTCATATTATCCTGGATAGAGATTGAGCCCATCCTTCAAAGTGAGGTATCACAAGGATGGAAAAGCATGCACCACATGTACTTGCCATCAAATTGATATTTACTGATCACAACTAAGGCTTTCACATGGTAGTAATAGTCATTGGGTCCCAGTCAGGTGGCGGGGGTAAACCCACAACTAATGGAAGTGGAGCACACTCTATGGGGAAAGAACATGCTTGTAGCCCTGGCTTAGGTGAGGCAAATGCATTACATGTAACCAAAATGCTTGTACCCCCATAATATCCTGAATTAATAAGAAAGAATATGTCTTAACACATAGCAATTAGAAAAAAAAGTAGGGTCTGAACAAGAGTATAATGGGATTTTTTTGGTATTGAATTGATGGCCGGGCTGATGCAAATATACCAAAAACTGCAGAGTAGAGGATGCTAAATATAAAAGTCACACAATAGCCGTTTTATATTTCAGAGTTTGGCATTGAGCTCAGACATTCATTTATATAAAGTAAATTGGATAAACAACAACAACTACAACAACAACAGAAAAACAACAGCTAGTAGCCTTATTTGCAAAAGCTAAACTGGAGAATTATAAGAAATTAAAACTCATGCTATGCTTACTTGCCTTGCCAAATTAAGTGACTGCAGAAAAACTATGAGGTCACCCAAAGAACAAATGCTAAACTTATTTAGATTTCTTCTTATTGCATTGTTCCTCCTCTGGTATTTTTCATTATGACCTCTTCATTACTCAATTACTATGTTTTTGATAACAAAGCTTGCAACAGCAATTTTGCTCTTAAAAGAAAAATTTTAAAAACAATTGTGTAATATTCTCAAATGTATAATGCAGAATGTTTCTATTTACTAAACAAGCTGGGGAGTGCAATTTAGTGTATCAGTATACAATAATTAACAATATCTCTTAATCCTCAGTTAAACATACTTGAAAGAAAGCCTAAAATTTAAAACACTTAAAACATAAAAAGTGATTTAATGAATATATTCTGATCTAAGCCAAAATTTTAATAACTTGAACATTTTTAGAATGTGGACTGTTTCAGAAAAGAGACTTTATCTGAACAAGGTTTGTGAGTTAACATTTGAAAGAAGGTGGAGTAAATTTAACCATGGTATTTAATTATCAATGAACCTCAACTAAAACATAGCATCAGCTGGAAATCTCTATTAGAAGGAAAAAGCTTAGAGAAAATTAAAACTAAGTCATGTTCTCAGGGTTGGGGAAAGGTAGTTGTCAATTTCAGGTGACGAGAAGTATCATGCCACATGAACAATCACTCTCTTTTTGCTTCTGATATTTGATAGAAAATGATGAAAGCTAGAAATAGAGAAGCCCAAAAGAACAATAAATTGTATCTTCATTTAGATTTATCTGTATGTGAAGGGAATGGTTTGCTAGTGAAGAAAGCCACAGCAGCTAGAAACTTAGAGTAAATGAAACAATTCTTAACTATAATAAAACTTGAAGTGCAAGAGCGGCTTTGGATAGGGCAATATTGATCTCCAACATAAAGCTTCAGCAGGAGTCACAGTTACAACATTCAAAAATGTAGTAGAGACCAAGTATGAATTGGTAATAGTTTACTCAGTAGAGAATATAGTCTCAGATGTTCCCTACGAATATATGGTATTTTAGAACTTCCTCTTCCAGACTACAGAGTAGTTTGTATAGTTATTTTAATAATATCTTGTAATTGATAAAAAAGAAACTAGAAAAGCAAGCTTGCCTCTCCATTAGATGTTACTGCAGAAATGATTGATTAGGCTAGGTGGCCAATATCAAGCCATGGTTACTCATTGGTCACGGCATACTCTAATAGTAGCAAGGAACCTGAAAATGAATAAACTCTGTGATTTGAGTTTGCAATCATTTCTTGAAAGGAATATCATTGCCCTGATATTTGGGCTTCTATAAACAAGAGAGAAGCCCCATTATTGTACTAATGAAGGGAATAAATAGTTTTAGTTTTGATACATTTTCCAACTCTTCGGGAAGAAGAAAATGTTTTCTAGAGAGGGCTTCATGACAAATTTTACTTTCTAAGTTGATAATTTTCCTCTATAATACAAAGGACTTAAAAGTGCCAATACTCAGAGAGCCTGAGAAAAGATAATGTTTCCAACAAAGTTATTAATGTTGAAATATATTTTAGAAACCTGCCTTGGGATGTGGTAAAGAAATAGTGCTATGTTCCCTTAGGTACTTGATACCATGTATTTTCTTTTTGTCATAGTAAGACTATGAATAAAACATTGATTCAAAAGTATTAAAGCAAACACTGATTTATGTTGTATAATTCAATGAAATGCTATATATGCATTATCATTATATGGAGAAAACAAACGAAAACTTTAAAGATACATGATATTTTTGGTGAATTCTGAAACTTTATTATATTGCTCAAGTGGAAAATAGCTCAGAAGATAACTCAATATTGTCACTTATATTGTCTTTGCAGTCTCTTTGCCTTATAATGTTATTATTTTATCTATGAACATTGTCTCTTGAACATTAAAAATTATGATAAAAATATTTTCCATATTTGGTGCTTTGGGGTGAATATATTGAAATAATGACTATCTTTCTGGAAGATGGCTTTATCATTTTGAAAAATGATAGGTCAGTTTACAGGAATACCCAATATAGTGTTTTCTCCTTTTCATCTCCCCTCTCCCCAAATTGAGTAAATATAGGGCTAAATGCAAAACATTTTTTCTTTAAACTGCTAATTTTTATCAAGAGGAGATTTTCTAAAAATCACAAGATATAAAATCCTTTCTTTAAATTTTTACATATAATGCCTACATGCTTTCCTCAGATTCACACTTGATGACAAGTGTGTGTACATGAAACATGCAATCTTATTTTAAAGATATAAGACACATTGTACCTGGTATATGAACAGGTACATGAAAAAAACTTACTGGGTAGATTGTTTTGCAGATCTAGAATTTTCCCCAGCATATGTTTCTGCTGGATTCACAGTAAGTCCTACTGCAGCTCCCAAAACAAATTCCCTTTCAGGTCTCATAGGATGTCTCCTAGTGGGACTCACAGTAGGTCTTCCTGCTGGTCCCAGAACAAGTCCCTGTGCAGGACTCACAGCGTGTCTTCTTGAAGGACTCATAATACGTTTCCTTGTGTGTCTCTCATCATATCCTCTTGTAAGACTCACAGCATGTCCCCTAGCATGTCTCTCAGCATATCCTCTTGCAGGATTTACAGCAGGTCTCCTTGTGGGACTCACAGAACTGCCTCTTGCAAGACTCATAGCATGTCTCCTTGAAGGACTCATGGCACATCCTCTTGTATATCCCCCTGCACGTTTTTCAGCATGTCCTCTTGCAGGACTCACAGAACGTCCCATTGCAGGACTCCTAGCAAGTCCCCCTACAGGTCTCACAGAAAAATCTTTTGAAGGACTCGCAGAACCTCCCCTTGTAGGACTCATGGAATGTCCTCTTGCATGTCTCTCAGCATGCGCTCTTGCAGGTCTCAGAGACAAGCCCCTTATAGGATTCACAGAACATCCTCTCACAGAACTCACAGCAAGTCTCCCTACAGGTCTGACAAAAAGATCCCTTGCAGGACTCACAGCAAGTCCCCTTGTAGGACTCAGGGTAAGTCCCCTAGCATGTTTCTCAGCATGTCCTCTTGCAAAACTCGCAGCATGGCCACCTATGGTTCTCACAGGAAGTCCTCCTTTAGGTCCCCAAACAGGTCCCTTTGCTGAGCCCCAGACAGGTCCTTCAGAAGATTTTCTAGTTGATTCTCCCATAGGTCCTCCCAAAGATCTTCCCTCAGCTCTCAAAGCACTATTGTAGTTGTCAAGAAACTGTAGAAAACAAAAAGAAAATAACAAAGGATTAGCTTTTAGAATATTAAAATTCTGAAAGGTAGTAGACATATGTTAAAATCAGTAAGGGAGTCTCTGAGTATGGATAAAGGAAAAACCTTAAATTGTTTAAATTCTTTTAGAAATTCTTTTAATAACTTTTTTTATATTTCAACTAAGGTGGTGAGCAAAGAAAAATATGTTTGTGCATATCTTGGTTTTTCCTGTGAAGAAAAATACATACACCTTTTTTAAAAAAACTGAAAACAACTGTTTGGCATTTGGTAACTGTTCTGGCACAAGTTCAAAAATTTTGTAATCTGAAATCTGTTATATTCACAATCTACATTTCAAGCATTTAAAACATCACTTTTCAGGATATAACAATATCCTGTGTATGTATGTGTGTGTGTGTGTGTGTGTGTGTGTGTGTGTGTGTGTAAAATACTATATGTATAGTAGATACATACTATAGATATATCTACTATATAGATATATCTATATAGATATATACTATATGTATAGTAAATATATATGCATCCAACATTGGAGTACCCAAATATATAAAGCAGATTTTAATTGACCTGAATGGAGAGATAGACTGCAATTCAATATTAGTAGGGAACTTCAACATCCCCACTTTTGGCAATGGACAAATCGTCCAGGCAGAGAATCAACAAAGAAGCATCAGAGTTAAACTACACTCTCGACCAAATGGACCCAACAGGGATTTTTAGAACATTTCATCAAACTGCTGCAGGCTACACATTCTTCTTCTCAGCATATGGGACATTCTCCAGGATAGACCATATGTTAAGCCACAAAGCAAGTCTCAACAAAATCAGAAAAGTAAAAATCACATCAAGTATCTTATCTGAACACAATGGAATAAAACTTGAAATCAATAATAAGAGAAAATTTGGAAACTGTACAAACACATGGAAAGAAATTAATAAGGATATGAAAGAACTTGAAACAAATGCAAACGAAAACACAACATGCCAGAAGGCATGGGATACCAAAAAAGTATGAAGAGGAAAGTTCATAGAAATAAATGCGTACATCAAAAAACATAGAAAGATTTCAAACAAACAACTTAATAATGCACCTGAAGGAACTAGAAAAGCAAGAACAAACCAAACCCAAAATTAGAAGAAAGAAAGAAACAGTAAAGATTACAGCAAAAATAAATGCAATCGATACTAAAAAATCAATATAAAATCAATGAAATGAAAAGTTGGGTTTTGGAAAAGATAAACGATATTGACAAACTTTTAGCCAGACTAAGAAAAAAGAAGGAAAGGCAAATAAATAAAATAAAATAAATAAAATCAAAGACAAATAATGAAGCATTACAACTGATATTACAGAAATACGAAGGATCACTAGAGACTCCTATGAACAAATATGTGTCAACAAATTGGAAAACCTAGAAGAGATGGATAAATTCCTGGACACATACAACCAACCAAGATTGAACCATGAAGAAATAAAAAACCTGAACCGACCAATAATGAGTAATGAGACTGAAGCATAAATTCCTGGACACATACAACCAACCAAGATTGAACCATGAAGAAATAAAAAACCTGAACCGACCAATAATGAGTAATGAGACTGAAGCATTACTTGAAGCCTCCCATCAAAGAAATTGCAGGACATGATGGATTCACTGCTGAATTCCACCAAACATTTAAAGAACTAATACCAATTCTTCTCAAATTATTTCAAAAATTAAAGAGGAAAATATACTTTAAAACTCATTTACGAGGCCCACATTAACTTGATGCCCAAACCAGGCAAGAACAAAACAACAACAAAAGAAAATGTATGGCCAATATCCCTAATGAACATAGATGTGAAAATTCTTAACAAAATACTAGCAAACCAAATTAAGAAACACATTAAAGAGAGCATTTACCATGATTGAGGGAAATTCACCTCAGGGATGCAAGGATGTTTCAACATATGTGAATCAATAAATATGATACATCAATAGAATAAAGGACAAAAATCATATGATCATTTCAATAGATGTTGAAAAAGCAGTCAATAAAATTCAACATCCCTTCACGATAAAAACTCTCAACAAATTGAGTATAAAAGGAACATACGTCAACCCAATAAAGGTCAAATATGACAAACCCATACCTAATATCTTAATGAATGGGGAGAATTGAAAGTCTTTCCACTAAAATATGGAACAAGACAAGGATGACCACTTTCACCACTTCTAGTCAACATAATATGGGAAGTCCTAGCCAGAGCAATTAAGCAAGAGAAAGAAATAAAGAGCATCCAAGTCAAATGATCCTTGTTTTTGGATGATGTGATATTATATTTAGAAAAACGTACAGATTCCAGCAAAACATTTTAGAACTGATAAATGAATTCAGTAATGTTGCAGGATATAAAGTCAATATACAAAAGTTAGTAGCTTTCATTTAAAAAGTGATGGGTCTGAAAAATAATTCAAAAACGCAATCCCATTTACAATAGCTACCAAAAAACCCTGTAGGAACAAATTTAACCAAAAATGTGAAAGATCTCTAATTCCAGTTTTGCCTTAACCTATAGATAACCAATTAACCCACAATGATTTATTGAATAAAATGTTTTTTCTATTAAAAAATATGTGAAAGATCTCTACAAAGATACTGGTGAAAGGGATTGAGGAGGACACAAAAAATGGAAATATATCCCATGCTCGTGGATTGGAAGAATTATTAACAGTAATACTAACCAAAGTGATCTACAGATTTAATGCAATCCCTATCAAAATGCCAATGACATTTTTCACAGAAATATAAAAACAATGCTAAAATTTTTATGGAGCCATGAAAAACTCCAAATATCTAAAGCAATCCTGAGCAAAAAGAACAAAGCTGGAGGTATCACACTACCTGATTTCAAATTTTACTACAAAGCTATAGTAACCAAAACAGCATGGTTCTGGCATAAAAAACAGGCACATAGATGAATGCAACAGACTAGAGAACCCAGAAATCAATCCATGCACTTACAGCCAACTGATTTTCAACAAAGGCATAAAGAATATACATTTAGGAAAGGACAATCTTTTTACTAAATGGTACTGGGAAAACTGGATATCCATATGCAGAAGAATAAAACTGTATCTTTCATCATATACAAAAATAAACTCAAAATGGGTTAAAGACATAAATTTAAGACCTGAAATTATGAAACTACTAATAGAAACATTAAGGAAATGTTACTGTACATGTGTCTGGGCAAAGGTTTTTGGGGCAAGACCTCAAAAGCACAGGTAACAAAAGCAAAAATAGACAAATGGGGTTATATCAAAATAAAAAGCTTCTGAACAGTAAGGGAAACAACAGAATGAGGAAACGACTGGTAAAATAGGAGAAAATATTTGCAAACTATTCATTTGACAAGGATTAATATCCAGAATATACACAGAACTCAAACAGCTGAACAGCACAAAAACCAAATAATCCAATTTAATTATATTTATAATTTATTTGATCACTATTCTATTATTGAATTATTTGGCTCTTTCTACACTTTTGCATTATAAAAATGCTGGAATTAACATTCATATTTATAAACTTTGCATAGGAATGACACTGGATGAATGCACGAATGTTGAAATTTTCTATGATATAATTGGACAATTGTTTTGTTTGGTGGTTGTTTATTTCTTCCAAACTTACATGACTTTCTTGTATTATAAACAATAAATAAAAGTCAAATAAAGCAAAACAAATCCAATTTAAAAATGGGCAAAATATCTGAATACACCTTTCTTAAGAAATGCAAATGGCCAACAAACATGAAAAAATAGTCAACATCACAAATCATCATGGAAATGCAAATCAGAACCATAATGAGGTATCATCTTATCCCAGTTAAAATGACTATCATAAAAAGGACAAAAAATAACAAATGCTGGTGAGGATGTCAAAAAAAGGGAATTTTATACACTATTGGTGGGAATGTAAATTAGTACAGCCACTGTGGAAAACAGTATGGTGATTTATTAAAAAAAAAAAATACTATGCCACCCAGCAATCCCACTGCTAGGTATATATCCAAATAAAGAAAATCAGTATATTGAAGAGGTATCTGCACTACCATATTTATTGCAACACTATTCACAATAGCAAAGATATGGAATCAACCCAAGCGTCCAACAACAGACAAATAGGTAAAGAAAATATGATATATATACACAATGGAATATTATTCAGGGATAAAAAAGAATGAAATCTTATCACTTGCTGAAACATAGATTGAACTGAAGGATATATGAAATAAGTTACACAAGAAGACAAATGTCACCTGTTCTCATTCATATGTGTGAGTTACAAAAGTGGGTCTCACAGAAGTAGAGAATAGAATGGTGATTACCAGAGTCTGGGAAAGGAAGTGGAGAGAGAGGGATGAAAAGAAGTTGGTTAAAGGGTACAGAAATACAGTTAGATAGAAGGAATAAGTTTTAATATTAAAGATTACAGTATGGAATTATAGTTAACAACAATTTATTGTATATTTCAAAATACCTAGAAGAATATAATTGTAATGTTTCCAACACAAAGAATAGATAAAGGAGAGACCATTAGGATGACTGACCAGAGAGACCAGCTGCCAGAGCATCTTAGGAAGAAGGAGAAGTTTTAGATGAAAGAGAAAAAACAAATAGACAAAGATAGAATGTGGATCTGATGGAAGGGTGCCAGAGCAGTTAGGAGAATCCATGAGAAGAAATTGTGGTGCAGAACAAGAAGGAGCAGGGCATCAGTGAAGACCACCCCCCAAGAGTCTTGGAGTCCAGCAAGAAGGGTAGGTGGAGCTGTTTGCTTCTCCCTCCTCCGCATCTCTGACAGTTGATGGGATCCCGAGTTTCTGGAGAGACTTTCTTCCCACAGGTGCCCACAGGCTGCTGACAGCAGTGAGCTGGGAACTATTTGTGGACATGGTACCAGGCTCCCAGCCCCCCTGGGGCACTTCCTACCCCCCAGACCTGAGCCAGGAAGGCAGGTGCCTTATTGCTTCTCCACCCACTGTGTGCCTTTGTGCTCCCCGTGGGGGCTTCAACTCCTCAGGTTTCGTCCTGCTCATTCCCACACAGATATTTCCTAACTCCAGCCCAGACTGCAGGAGCCACAAGGGTCCAGTGGGTCCTGGGTGATTTGCATGACTCCAGAGCCTGGATCTTCTGGGCAGACTGCCTCCTGGAGAGAGGGTTGGAGACAACCAGAGTGCTAACAGTCCTCCATACAGACTCTTTTCCTGGCCTCTTCCTCCCTCACCTGTGGCTGCCAAGAGAGGCAATTGAGTCACAACACTGAGGCTGCCACAGAGTGTGGGATTTGGGCCTTTCCTCTTGGGGTCCTGCAGCAGACCAAGGGGTGCTCAGACTGAGCTTCCTGCTCACCAGCCTTCCCCAGTGCTGCTTGCCCAACAGCTCCATCAAAGCAGAGCATGCCCTGAGGCAGAGGAACATCCCTCCTGCTCGGGCACCCCATGGGTGACTTTGGAAGGACATGCTTCTCCTTGCCATGGTCAGGGATTGACCTTCTTGGTCTGGAGAGGTGAGACAGCCTGTGTGGGCAGGTCGAGGGGAGAGTGCACTGTGGGTCCTATCTGCAATGTGCTCCTGGGGCACCCCTTCCCCCACTGGAGGGCAGCACTCTCAGCTCAGGATGGGGGACCTCCCAGCCCAAAGCACAGTGGTGCTGGAGCTTAGCTAGCCTGGGCTTCAGCCTGCTGGGTGGGGGCAGGGGGTGGACACTGTGGAGTAGAGGAGGGGAGAGAGGAATGAGGCCCACTGCAGAGTACCAGTTTGTGAAACTCAGACGGACCTGCCTCCACAGACTTTCTGCTTGGTTGGGGCCACTTCAGCCTCTCCATGGCTGCTCTGCCCAGAAGCTGGGAACAGACCTTTGACCCCTGCCAAAATAGCTACCTCGCCAGCTTCTGTGGAGCCTGAGGGCAAGCTCACCCAACCTAGCCCCACCTAGCCCCACCCAGTTGCACTCCCCCCTTCTCTTTCTTTTCCTTGTAATAGTTGCGGAAAAGCATACATAGCTAAAAAGAGCAAGTAAGAGTGCTGATAAAGAGAAAAAAATGCTACCTTTTAATGATATTTTAAAGATATCCATTTATCAAATACAAATTTAAATATCCACTGCAAGATCAACACACTTGGAAAAGAACTTTCAAAAATATTACCTGAGCAGTAGTCATTTATGTGATGTGTTTATCTGCAAAGGTCACATAAAGTCACATAAGAGTATGCTTCATTATTATTTTAACTGCTTGATTTGTAAGCTGACCACTGCTACTTAGTCACACAGTAATTAACAAAATACCTGCTTAACTTGGAGGTAATAGATTTCTTTACTTGCCTTAATATACTCGAGATCAGCACAATCATAGACTTATGATTTTTATTGAACCATCATCAGATGGCCATTATGAAAAAAGAGGATTCTTTTAAGAGCACAATTCGCTATTGCAAGGATGTGAAAACAACCCAAGTGCCCATCAATCCATGAGTGGATTATTAAAATTTGGTATATGTTTACAATGGAATATTACTCAGTCATAAGAAACGACAGTGATCTAGAACCTCTTATATTTTCCTGGATTAAATTTAAGCCCATTATCCAAAGCGAGGCACCACAAGATTGGAAGAATGGGCTCCACTTGTACTCGCCATCAAATTGGTACTAACCGATCAACACTAGGGTGATCACATGGCAGTAATACTCTCCAGGGATTAGGGGAATGGGGGAGTAAACCCACAACTAAAGGACACGGGGAGCATTGTAGGGGGGAAGGGCATGCCTCTAACCCTCACTTGGGTGAGGCAAAGACATAAAGTGTAACCATAATGTTTGTACTCTCACAATACCCTGAAATAAAAAAAAAAAGAGTCACAATATAACAAAAAGAGTAACAATTGCTATTTTCCTGAGATGTTAGGAAAAACTAATGGTAGCCAGAAAAATCCCATTAAAATCATGCATGGATTTGACAAAAAAAGCAAAGTTCTGAGAGAATGGGAAATTAGATTATTTTGGAGATAAACAGAATATATGGAACATGGCATATTAATGGAGAGAATAAAGCCTGATGAAGTGTGTCATGTCAGAGACCTGAGCAGCTAGAGGACAGCAAAATAATATTGAGTGGGGTATCTTAACTAAACAGGAGAGAGGAATGTGAAGCTTGAGCAGTGGGAGACACAAAGGAGGGGATACTACTAAATATAAAATTTGTTTCACCTTAATTTCTGAAGGATATTTTATTAGATATTAAATTATAGTTTCATAGTATTTTTTTCTTTCAGTACTTTAACGATGTCAATCTTATATCTTCTGGTCTCCATTGTTTCTAATAAGAAGTCATTGTCAATTCTTCTTCTAATCCCCCTTATGTCAGCAGTTAGCAAACTATGCCCCAGGGCTCTTTACAAAATATGTGTCATGAGCTAAGAATGGTTTTTATATTTTTAAAATTATTTTAAAAAGCAAGGAATACACTACAGGGGAGATCATATGTGGCCCAAAGCCTAAAATATACCAACTCCTGCTGAATGTAATGTGTCTTTTTCTCTGATGGTTTCCAGATTTTTTTCTTTATCTGTGATTTTCATCAGTTTGACTACAATGTGCCTAAGTGTTGTTTTCTTTACAATCATCTTGCTTGAGATTTTGTAGACTTCCTGGACTTTATAAGTTTCTGTTTTTCATCAAATTTGATATTTTCCTATTTTTATTTTATTTTATTTTTTATTTCAGGATATTATGGGGGTACAAATGTTTACGTTATATATATTGCCCTTGCCCCACCTGAGTCAGAGCTTCAAGCGTGTCCATCCCCCAGACGGTGTGCACTGTACCCATTACATGTGTATATACCCATCCCCTCCTCCCTCCTCCCATCTGTCCAACACCCGATGAGTGTTATTACTATATGTGCACTGAAGTGTTGATCAGTTAATACCAATTTGATGGCAAGTGGTGCTTGTTTTTCCAATCTTGGGGATTGGAAAAACACTTAATAGAATGGGCTCCAGCTCTATCCAGGATAATACAAGAGGTGCTAGATCACCATTGTTTTTTGTGGCTGAGTAGATACTTTCTGTCTATTTAAAATAATTTTTTTTCTGCCCCAGTATCATTCTCTTTTCCTACTGGAACTCTGATTACAAATATTTCATATCCTTTTATATTGTGCCACAGGCCCTTGAAACTCTGTTCACCTTTTTCAATTCCTTTTTCCTCTGTTCTTCAAGTTGAGTAATTTTTAAATGTTTTCATGTCCATTGACTTTTCTGCCATCTTCAATCTGCTTTTAAGTCCCCCTTACAATGAAGCTTTCATGCTAATTACTGTACTTTTCAAATTCTAAAATTTCTACTGGGTTTATTTTTAATAGTTTTCTTTTCTCTGCTGATCTTCATGAACTGTTCACATATTTTCCTTTAACTCCTTTAGCCTACTTATAACACCTACTTTTAAGGTCTTTGCTGAGTTTGGCAAACCTCAGACGATCTTACCTTGAACATGTACAGCCCAGCTCTCAACCACAAACTTGTGGAAGGCCCCCGAAACAGAGCCCCTGAGGCCCCCTTTCTGCCTAGCTTCCCTCTTGTTCCATGTTCCTTCCCACAGATTCCAGCCACTTCTACTGCCCCAAACTCTGATCTCTGCCATCTCAGCTCACTGTGACCATTGTGTACTGCATGGCCTACAGCTCTCTTTGCTCCTGTAGGGAAATTGTCCCCAGGCAGAGAGCTAGGTTATCATAAGTTCAACCTGTGAGTTTTTCCTCTCTCAGGGATCATGGTCATGTGTTACTTGTTGTACACTGATTGAAAACAGTTGCTTCATCTGTGTTGTTCAGGTATGTAATTGTCTACAGTGTGAAGGCTAGTCTGGTACCAGTTACTCCGTCATGGTTGGAAACAAAAATCCGTCAAAGATGAGCTTTGAATAAATACTTTGTCTAAGATCAACCTTGTATAATATCCTAAGCATTAAGAAGGATATATATATATATATATATATATATATATATATATTCCTCTTAGCTTTCTTGAGTTAAAGAGAAAGACGGAGAATAGAGGCTAGACAATATATGACATGTATCAAGTGATTACTATGGGCCTGTTACTATTCTAAGTGCTTTACACAGATTAACTCATTTAACCCTCACCACACTTCTATGAAGTAGATACTATTGTTATCCTCATTGTACAGATAAAGAAAATAAGGACAGAATAATGAAATAACTTTCCCAAGGTCACAG
The DNA here is from genome assembly GCA_004363605.1 of Indri indri. Lineage (NCBI taxonomy): Eukaryota > Metazoa > Chordata > Mammalia > Primates > Indriidae > Indri > Indri indri. The sequence goes on from RJWJ010016348.1 coordinate 21,589, forward strand.
ACTATTAAGTGATTGATCTGGGATACAACCCTAACCAGTCTGATTCCAGAGTTCATATTTTTTTTTTTTTTGAGACAGAGTCTCACTCTGTTGCCCTGGGTACAGTGCAGTGGCATCATCCTAGCTCTCAGCAACCTCAAACTCCTGGGCTCAAGTGATTACCCCTGCTTCAGCCTCTAGAGTAGCTGGGACTACAGGTGCGCACCAGGACATCCGGCTAATTTTTCTATTTTTTAGCAGAGACGGGGTCTCACTCTTGCTCAGCCTGGTCTCAAACATCTGAGCTCAAGCAATCCTCCTGCCTTAGCCTCCCAGAATGGTAGGATTACAGACATGAGCCACTGCACCCAGACCAAAGTTCATATTCCTAACGAGTATTATTTAACTATCTTAGTAAAGCAAGGAATGAAAATAGTCACTCCAAGTTGTGGTGCATATGTTATTCTGACTTGTATTAAAAAGGAATGCACTATGAATATTTTAAGATTATTTTAAGACTGGTTTCTTTAGAGGTGATTTTTATCTACATACTTCTTTGCACACAACGTAGCTGTGAATTTCTAAGAACTCTTTTATTTCTATAAATTACTGCCAAATAAATGCCACATAAGTACTTCCACATCCCTATGCATATTTAAATACTTTACCTATTGCTGTCAAGACTAATAAAATATTTAACATCCTTTTGTACAGTCATCAGAGAGGAAAATATTACAATTAAAGTGCTCCTGGAATGTAATCATTAAGTCAGGATATCAAAGTTGCAGTCAGAACACCCATGTGGGTGTCAGTTTTAAATGCATACTATTTTTAACATGCTTTAGCAGGAAACACTCACCAATGGATTTCAAGTAGCAATATTACTCTTGTGATATTTTGCTAGAATTTTAATCACTCAATGTAATATATCATGTTCGAAAACGGAGTGATGAAATGTGTGGTGCAAATGACTAAGCCAAAAGCACAAAATTGCCCATTTTCAAAGTATAAGGTCAAAAGTATAGGCAAACATGGAAATGTTATCAATTACTCTCATTAAAACATGAATAAGAGAAATGATTCGGGAAGTTTACGTAACTTCTCCTAATGACCAAACACCTGTTTTAATGGAGATTCCTGGGCCTGAAGACATATTTCATAATGAAATGTATTACTCCTTGCTGTGTTTGATTAGGTTATTGAAAATGGGGTGTGAGTTATTAAAATGAAAATAAGAAAGGGCAAATTTATTATAATATTCAAACAAATTTTCTATAGACTGACTGCTTTCTATTGACTCCTTTACTGGAGTTAGGTTATAATGACCTTAAACCTGCCCTGTTACCATTACTCACTTACTGACATTCATAATATTTCACATTTAATGTGCTGTATTCTGTCAATTCAGTCATAAGTTGAACTGCTAATCTTATTAAGAAAGGCAATATAATAGCAATTTTCTTGCAGAATAATGAAAGAGTCTTATAAAACCTTAGCAGTTGTGTATTACCCTCTGAGATGATCACATTACTAACAGTTGTATTGAAAAGCTGTAGCTATAATATTAAGGAATAGAGCAGCCTTGAAAACATGGAACATAACTATTGACAAAGATTCATGCTTGGTCAAACTTGAGTCAGGCTTCTGAACCTTCTCCTTCACCCATCTGTGTACTTCCTTGTAAAATCAAGTTTTAACCAAAGAACCTTGCTAAGTCAGTTTAAACAGAACCCCTCACCCTCAATATCTAATCACCCTCAATATCTGATCAGGTTCTTCTCCTGCATTATCCCCTAGGTGATGTCTGATCACCCTGGCATGCCTTTAGCAAGCATCCTGTTAGCCAGAATCCCCTTATCCCTGATGGTTCCTCTTAGTAATTTCCCATCCACTGACCCCTACACTGCTCCTTGGCTGTAAGTTCCCACTTGCCCATACTGCATTTGGAGCTGAACCTAACCTCTCTTTCTCCCTGCAAGAAGGCACTGTTGTAGCGATCCCTTTACCTATAGTGATAGTCCTGAATAAAGTCTTCCTTACCATTCTTGAACAAGCATCATTGAATAATTTCTTCTTTAACACTACCAGGAGCCACCAGCCACATCTGACAGTGGGAAGGGGAGTCCATGATCATACTTGTGAAGAATTAAATGCCATTATACTCAACTCCAAAATCTTTTTGACATTGTTATTGTAGTCTAATCACTTCAAAATAATTACAATAAATTATTTTGAATTAGTGAAAAACCCAAATTATTTATTTTGATCAAAATATATGTTAATTAGGTTTGTTGGATCATAGAAAGTTAGTGCTAGGAGGGCATTGAAAAATTTTTACAAATCCTTCCTTTTAAAAATGAAGAAATATAAGGAACAATGAGGCAAATTCATCTGTTCAGCATCTCAAAGCTATTTTCTGACAATGCCAGGACTAAAACTAAAGTCTGTTAATTCTTAATCCAGTACTAATTTCACTATACTTTCCTGTATCATGTTTTTATGTATAATACTAAAAACAATGTCATATAGAGGACATTTGGAAATTACTGATGTTAAAAGAAGGAATTTAATCTTTTTTTAAAATCACATTGTTTGTAATTGACAGTTTCACATTTGGAAAGTTGCCTTTAAATAGGTTATTCCCTTTGCAATATTTTTTTCATTATGAATTTTCTTAGAAGACCCACCCTTTTTTCAACAAAGCCAAGATAATATTCAACTCAGTCTGTGTCTGAATTATCATAAATTACTAATTATTTGAGTCTGAATTAATGAGAAATAATCATACTAGAGTTTAATTATATCAAACATTGACAAAATTACATGAGCATTGGTTATGGTTTGCATATTGTTTGGTTATAAAGAGGTGCTCATTGTAATTGAGTTTGCTGCAAAGGGGATGACCTATGATGTTTTTCAAAGGTTCCTAGTCTGGGTTTTATCTTCTAAAATTTTATATCATTCTAAATTGCCATAAATCTATGCCATTTTTAATCATGGTAAGTGATGTAAATATATTCTTAGTGGTCGTATATTTTTTGATCATTTTATTTTAAATTGAAAATGACTCTTTTCTTCTACCCAAAGGAAAAAAAGACATTCTTAAATTGAAATTAATGCAAATTTTGGAGGTACATGTGATGCAAATCATTGTAAAATTTAACCAACACAGTGTGCATGTAAAACAGCACAACACATAGTTAAAGCGACCTACTTTCTGATTGAGAATATATATATATGTATTTGCCAGTGTTTAAGAATTTTGCCAGTTTCACTTGTGGCATTTCTATATGAGTGTGTGTGTGTGTGTGTGTGTGTGTGTGTGTGTGTGTGTGTATCTTAAAGTCTGACACCATCTTGAACAATTAATCTCCAAGCTGACAGTGTATCTTGGCTCTTGGTATGATATGAGAAATTTCCATATAAAAATTTTTCACAAAATGATTTGTTTTTCCATTGGGTGAGCAAAAACTGTTTTTCTTAATTATTTCTGCTGTCATGTCAATAAATAGTTTTCTATGATAAGAGAAACAACTAACTCTTCAGCCTCTACAAAGAAAATGTGAACACAATACCTGTGAGAGTTGTTTTCTGCTATTACAGCCACATTGCCAGCAACACAACAATCACCAATGCTGCCTTAAGTATAATCGGATTGACTCTGTCCTGTTTGTCATTCCTGTTTTAAAGGAAAGTCTCAGGAGTTTTCTATTGGCAAAAAATTATGCCTTAGTGTAAAAAAAAGATGTGATTAACAAAGAGAATTGTTTATATTTTTAAAAGTTATTTTGTGTGGAAACACTGATTCTATAGTAAGTGAATGTTAATCCACTTTTCTTTTATAAAGACTAAAGAAAAACTGTTATCCTCCTCTCCCAAAAGGATGTTCAGAGATTTCAGACAGAACATTCCTATACCTAGAAACAGAGAAACACTGCTGAATTTTTTACCACTGTTTTCTTGGTTTAGTATGTGCAATGAAATAGGCAAAAATGCACAAAGTGAAAACTAGGGAAATTGATTTTATGAGTGCAAGATTATTATATATTCCTTTATCTGAAATATCATTGTTTGTTATATTGTTAATGTTGTCAATACACATTGTTTTTTTTTTCTTTTCATAATATAGTCATACATTTTTAAACTGGAAAACCATGTCTTATAATTACCATGAAATGATATTTGCTTTCATTTATGGATTTTGTGAAGATGGCATTTCAAAGTATAGGGTGGATATCATCTTGGCAGTAGGTTTATATCAAAATGTGTAGGCAGGTATAGCATATCAAATCAGAAAGTAAATGTTGAGAACATGCATTTCTTATTTTTTTTTGTACTTTTATTTTATTTATTTTTATTTTATTTTTTATTTTTTTTATTCCAGGGTATTGTGAGGGTACAAACACTACAGTTACACTTTATGTCTTTGCCTGATATATTTTTTTTCTTATATTACCCTTTGTTTGATTAATTAAAAAAGAAAAGGTAAGAGGTTGCCAAGCAAATGAAAGTAAAAAGAAGCTTGCAAGGTCTGGTTAATTTAAGAACCGACTATTTTTGGGCAATTAAGAAATAGCCTTTTTCATGAGATAAGCAATACGTATGCCAATTATAAATCTTTTTTTTTTAAATCCATTAAACTGATTCTTCCAGTTACTCAATACTGTCCTCTTTACCACATCCCCTTTATGCTTTAACCCAATTAGGAATATCGTTAGCCTAGCTGTAGTCACTACATTCACTTTTCTTTTTTACAACTAAGTAGCACTGGTCTTCGCTCGATTTAGTCTGCATTATATATACATTTTTTTCACTTTTTATTTTTTTTATTCCAGGGTATTGTGAGGGTACAAACACTACAGTTACACTTTATGCCTTTGCCTCACCCAAGTGCGGGTTTAAGGCGTGCCCTTCCCTCCCTCCCCCTTAGTGCTCCCCGTGTCCTTTAGTTGTTGATTTGCCCCCCCATCCCCCTAATCCCTAGAGAGTATTTCTGCCATGTGATCAACCTAGTGTTGATCAGTTAGAACCAGTTTGATGGCGAGTACAAGTGGATCCTGTTCTTCTGCTCTTGTGGTGCTTCACTTTGGATAATGGCATTTCTTATTAACTGGAAGGACTAGACTTTTGAAAGATTATCGTATATTTATACAATTTTAGTTCTGTCAGGAATGTTCTTTTCCCAGATATGTTCATGATTTGCTCCCTTCCTTCAAGCCTCTGTTCGGATGTTGCCATATCAGAGAGATCTTCCCCAACTACTCTATCTAAAATATCAACATCTCTTCCTTTATTTTGCGCTTGAATGATTATTTGTGGAGCCTGGAATGAACTTTAGAAATTATCCTACTTATCCTGCTTTTGAAGAAACTGATGTCCACAGAGTTGAAATGCCATCTTATCTATGATCATTTTAACTCAAGGGTGAACAAATTAAACAGAGTTGTGTTCGAGTAAGAACTTGATGAGTTAATAACGAAATAAAATGTGGAAACATTGCACTGAACTGAGCCTTTTAAAAGAAGAATAACACCAATTTGTATGTATTACTAATATGTTTGAGCTTATTCATGCTATTTTATTTTATTTATTAGTTTTTGTTTGTTTACTGGCTTGCTTATAATGCTTTCATTTATTCTCTTTCTTTCCTTTTCTTGAGTTGACCAGGTTTTATTTGTTCTTTCTTCGCCCCCCGCTCCCCCTCCATGGTTTGGAAGGTATACAAATGATTTCTATTCCTGTGATTACCTTAACATTTTAAACAAATGTATTTATTTATTTATTTATTTATTTATTTATTTTTTATTTATTTATTTTTTTTGAGACAGGGTTTCTCTCTGTTGCTGGGACTAGAGTGCAGTGGCCTGACCATAGCTCACTGCAGTCTCAAACTCCTGGGCTCAAGTGATACTACTGGCTCAGCCTCCTGAGGAGCTAGGACTATAGGCACATGCCACCATGCCCAGCTATATTTTTAATTTTTTTGTAGATAGGGCTCTTGCTACGTTGCCCAGGCTGGTCTTAAACTCCTGGCCTCAAGCTACCCTCCCCACTCAGCCTCTCAAAGCACTAGAATTATAGGCTTGAGCCACTGCTCTCAGCCTAATCATGTGCTTTTTAATCAACATATGGCTATGACAATATTCTCCTCCAATAAACATGTTTTTGCTTTCCTCTTAACTGCAGTTACTTCTCATATTTTATAGAAATCACTGGAGATCAAATTTATGATAGAATACTACCATTAAATCCCATTCATGAACACTGCCTTTAAAGTTTTCTTTTTCCTATGAGCAAATGGGGCAGCTTGAATAACAGAAGGCCATTATACATAAAACTTAAGGTAATATCTTTAAACAGGTAGATGCTATATTTTCAAATTCTGTAAGCAACCAACATATTCAAATGATTAAATATTACATGTGGTCAGCCAGAAAGGCAATGATGTTTAAATATCTTAACACAGAAATTTCTTTTAAGATTTATCTCAGTAATGATTACAAACTAATTCTGTGAATCAGGACCTTTTAAGAAAATGAACCTGATCAAAAACTTGCAGTGGACAATTATGATATAAAACAGTCTCACAAATCTAACTGTAATGAGTCATTTGGTAGACAGTGTCTACTGATACTATATTAGTGATGGCATGGCAGTTGCCAAAATATTATTTTGTAATAAATAAATAAATAACAAAAATAATATTTTGTGCCAAAAAGACTCAAAAATTATTGCATCAGGGCATGGCATGGTGGTTCACACATGCAATCCTAGCACTTTGGGAGGCGGAGGCAGGTGGATTACTTGAGGCTAGGAGTTTGAGACCAGCTTGAGCAACATAGCAAGACCCCAACTCTACAAAAAAATTAAAAAATTTGGCTGGGCACATTGGCATGCGCCTGTAGTCCCAGCTACTTGGGAGGCTGAGGTGAAAGTGTCGCTTGAGCCCAGGAGTTCCAGGCTGCAGCAAGCTATGATTGCCGCACCGCACTCTAGCTTGGGCAACAGAGCGAGATCTTGTCTCAAAAAAAAAATACATATACAAATTATTGCATTAAAATGACTTTCATAATACTATAAAACCCCTGTATTTCTAACATGGAGTAAGGAATGACTACAGAGTAAAGCAAATTAAAAACAGATCTAGTCTGAATAGATTTTTCAGGATTCAATAATTGGCAAAAATACCACTGATGTCTGCAAGCAAATTTAGATGCTTACTGAAAGGATAAACTGTTTCATAGGTGAGCATTTTATATGTATTATAAAATATGAGAGACATTCTCAAAATGTCACTGTCTCAGATATTTTAGAATGCATAACTAGCAGAGAAGCTTTTATTTCCTATTCTAAATTCCCAATAAATTTATATTTCTCCTTTTTTACATATTTATATTTCTAATGATACATTTGGAAACGTGCCTAATGTCTCATTATGAGATGCTTTTGGTTCATTTTGGGGTTGACCCCAAAATGAAAAACCTCATAAATAAGATTACTTTGCAGTTTCCACGTAATGGTTGGAGGCTTTTCAAATTATTCTATCCAGCCCTGATAGTGAGTAGTAAAAAAATGAAATAGTCTCTGAGGGAAAAAACTCACCAAATTGAAACAAAATTGAGCATCTGCTTTGTTCTAGTTGTTCCAAAGGCATGGTGTGTTTTCTTTAGTGAGGGAGAGCAAGAGGACAGATAGTGAAACTAGACCAAGGGGTTCACCAATAATATTCTTCATACTAGTGTTTCTCAAAACTGTGGGCCACCTGCATCAGAATTGCCTGGTGCTCGTTAACGTGCATAATCTTTGGCTCAAACAAAGACTTCCTGAGTTAGAATCTTTGAAAAGTGGGAGTGGGGTTGAGAATATGCAATTTTGAAAATCTCCAATGGAATCCTTATGCACATTAGAGTTTAAAAACCACTGACTTAGAGACATTATTAGAAACAGACGATTGACCTGTGAGTTTCATGCAAGACATGGAAGCTCAGTAGGGGGCACAGACATCATGGTATGAAAAACAGTCCTCAGTTAGAGTAGAGTGTTCTTTCTAAAGAATCAGAATATCCTCTATTTACCAGCTCTCTGAACTTGGATAAGACATTGAATTCCTCTGAGCCCCAATTCCCTTAGCTGTTAAAGTGGATAAATATTAGCCAATTCCCATATAATTTTGAGGATTTACTTTATAAACTGTAAGGTATTCTGAAATCACCTTATTGTATTATTAGTAATGATAAGCCAATAAACACCTAAATAACAAGTACAGTTCTGGGCACATTGGCACCTCACTATTGCGTCTTCCTTTATGTTCTTTGTAGGAAAAAAGATCACCTTAAACAAGATCCCTTTTGGCATTCTACAAAAGAAAATCTCTTGAGGTTAAGTTGAAATGTTTAGTGTAGGAGTCCAGAAATCCTGAATGTGAATTGTTGAATTAAACTACAATATTGCTCCATCTATTTAAGTGTCATCTGCTCTATAATTTATTCACAAAAATGGTCGCTGATTTTTATTCTTACATGCTTATTTATTTTGAAGTTATTAAGGTCACCCACCAGAAACTGAAGTGTGCATTCAATCCAGTTAACTGTTTTGTACTCCATGATAATGAACAAAGTATTCTCATGTCAGGACTTGGTTCAGTAATAAGCTGTGGACTATAAGTCAAAAAAGGAATAAAAGTTGATGCATGATCAGGTGCATGAGAAAAAGGACAAGAGACAAGGTAGGCCATTCCAGCTGGTGGTCTTTCCTACTTTTTGTGAAGAAACTAGTGAGTGTATCAGTTGGTACATTGGACGACATTCACAAAACAGGCAAGGAATATATTTTAAACCTTATATCTCTACACGAAGCTGCTGTGAGTACACAAATGAGATTTGTTTATTTACTGATTAATTTAGCAGCAAATTGTTTTGTTGTTGTTGGGACAGGGTATCCCTCTGTTGCCGGGGCTAGAGTGCAGTGGCATTGTCATATCTCACTGCAACCAAAAACTCCTGGACTCAAGTGCTCCTCCTGCTTCAGCCTCATGAGTAGATGGGACTACAGGCATGTACCACCACGCCCACTAATCTTTCTATATTTTGTATAGACGAGGTCTTGCTATGTTGCTCAGGCTGGTATTGAAGCCCTGGTTTCAAGTAATCCTCCCATCTGGGCCTACTGAAGTGTTGGGATTACAGGCATGAGCCACTGTGCTGGGCCTGTAGTAGCAAATTTTAAGAGACAGAAGTAGATTGGGAGAGAGAAGACTTGAATTTAGGAACTGGTTCAATGTCTTACTAACTGGCAAGAGGCACTTAACATCTTTTGCCATCAGTTATGAAATGTATAAAATGGGAATAATAATAAAAGCTTCATTCTTTTCTTGTCATGAGGATTTAAAAATCTTATATAGAGAGAAGTAATTCATAAATTTTAAAGCAGTCTAAAAGGTATAGAATTTCTTTTAAAATATCACTGGTTTGTCATGTAATTTTAAACTTCCTTATTATGCTAGTTTATTTTTTTATTTTTAAAAAATTTTCTTTTTATTTTAGCATATTATGTGGGTACGAATGTTTAGGTTACGTATATTGCCCTTGTCCCATCCAAGTCAGAGTTTCAAGCGTGTCCATCCCCTAGACAGTGCACACAGCACCCATTAGGTGTGTATATACCCATCCCCTTCTTCCCCCTCCCATCTGCCCTACACCTGATGAATGTTATTACTATATGTGCACTTAATTGTTGATCAGTTAATACCAATTTGATGGTGAATGTTGCTTGTTTTTCCATTCTTGGGATACTTCACTTAGTAGAATGGGCTCCAGCTCTATCCAGGATAATACAAGAGGTGCTATATCACCATTGTTTTTTGTGGCTGCATAGAACTCCATGGTATACATATGCCACATTTTATTAATCCACTCATGTATTGATGGGCACTTGGGTTGTTTCCACATCTTCGCAATTGTGAATTGTGCTGCTATAAACATTCAAGTGCAGATGTCTTTTTTATAGAATGTCTTTTGTTCTTTTGGGTAGATGCCCAGTAATGGGATTGCTGGATCAAATGGTAATTCTACTTGTCTCTCTTTGAGATATCTCCATATTGCTTTCCACAGAGGTTGTACTAGTTTGCAGTCCCACCAGCAGTGTATGAGTGTTTCTATCTCTCCACATCCATGCCAACATTTATTGTTTTGGGACTTTTTGATAAAGGCCATTCTCACTGGGGATAAGTGATATCTCATTGTGGTTATAATTTGCATTTCCCTGATGATTAGAGATATTGGGCATTTTTTCATATGTTTCTTAGTGATTCGTCTATCTTCTTTTGAAAAGTTTCTGTTCATGTCCTAAAAAACAAACCTCACCCCAGACTTATTTAATCAGAAGTTCTGGAAGTAAAAAAAAAAAAGTCACTGAGTGGAGAAAGGGCAACATGAAAACTACATAGCATCTAGGAATTCAGAGAAAGACAAGAAAGATGGATCTGCCCCCCCCAAAAAAAAAAATCCTCCTAGTGTTTTCCAGGACTGGACCTGGATAAAGGTTAACCCTAGAAAACATCTTTCTGTAGAATTCTGAAGCCAGCCCTGTTTAGAGAAGTTAGAGAGATTACAGAGATTAGAAATTATAGTCTCTAATCTTACAATATTTTGAAGCATTTTGCCTCTATTGCTAAATGTAGACATTTGGAGTTGTGTTGTATTGAAAATTTGTATTATTTTTATGAATATTTCCAAGGATGGCCCAAATTTGAGTTGTAGTTTGAATTTTTATGCCCAAGACATTTTAGAATGTTTTCTTGTTTTATTATATGAATGTACATTACATAGACATCAGCTCTTGTACCCACAATGATAGATACCCCCACAATCCCCCACACACTTTTCTGCCTGAAATGCTCCTTTAAAAATGAGCACTTTGTAGGTGTGTATAAAACAGAAACATATTAGGTTGGTGCAAAAGTAATTGTGGTTTTAGCATTGTTGAAATTTACTGTTTGACTGGAATACATTCTTAAATAAATGTGGTTATGTTATACATCATTTTAATGCACATTTCTCACTTCACTTTTTTTTTTGCTAGTGACTTATTACTTGCTGTTTATTTTATATTCATTTTAGACTATGGAAATGGTGTTAGACAAAAAGCAAATTTGAGTGATTTTCTTATTCAAGTTCAAAATGGGTCATAAAGCAACAGAGACAACTCGTAACACCAACAATGCATTTGATCCAGGAACTGCTAATGAACATACAGTGCAGTGGTGGTTCAAGAAGTTTTGCAAAGGAGACGAGAGCCTTGAAGATGGGGAGTGCAGTGGCCGGCCATTGGAAGTTGACAGCAACCAATTGAAAGCAATCATCAAAGCTGATCCTCTTACAGCTTACACGAGAAGTTGCTGAAAAACTCAACGTTGATCATTCTACGGTAGTTCGGTATTTGAAGCAAATTGGAGAGGTGAAAAAGCTAGATAAGTGGGTGCCTCATGAGCTGACCGAAAATTTAAAAAAATCACTGTTTCGAAGTGTTGTCTTCTCTTCCTGTATGCACCGACAATGAACCTTTTCTCTATCGGACTGTGACGTGTGACAAAAAGTGGATTTTATTCAACAACCGGAGATGACCAGCTCAGTGGTTGGACTGAGAAGAAGCTCCAAAGCACTTCCCAAAGCCAAACTTGCACCAACAAAAATCACGGTCACCATTTGGTGGTCTGCTGCTGACCTGATCCACTACAGCTTTCTGAATCACAGTGAAACCATTACATCGGAGAAGTATGCTCAGCAATCGATGAGATTCACCAAAAACTACAGTACCTGAAACTGGCATTGGTCAACAGAAAGGACCCAATTCTCCACAACAATACCTGATGGCACATCATACAACCAACACTTCAAAAGTTGAACCAATTGAGCTATGAAGTTTTGCCTCATTCGCCATATTCACCTGTCCTCTCACCAACTGACTACCACTCTTTCAAGGATCTCGACAACTTTTTGCAGGGAAAATGCTTCCACAACCCGCAGGATGCAGAAAATGCTTTCTAAGAGTTCATCAAATCCCAAAGCATGGATTATTATGCTACAGGAATAAACAAACGTATTTCTCGTTGGCAACAATATGTTGATTGCAATAGTTCCTATTTTAATTAATAAAGATGTGTTTAAGCCTAGTTATAATGATTTAAAATTCATGGATCTGAAACCACAATTACTTTTGCACCAACTTTATAATAAATTTCCTTCCTAGGCCAATGTCTAGAAGAGTGTTTCCAACTTCTTCCTCTAGAATTCTAACAGTTTCACTTCTTAGGTTTAAATCTGTTACCCAGCGTGAGTTGATTTTTGTGAGAGGTGAAAGGTGTGGATCCTGGTTCAGTCTTCTACATGTGGCTATCCAGTTTTCCCAGCACCATTTATTGAATGAGGATTCTTTTCCCCAGTGTATGTTTTTGTCTGCTTTGTCAAAGATTGGTTGGCTATATGAGGTTTTATGTCTGGGTTCTCAGTTCTGTTCCACCGGTCAATGGCTCTGTTTTTGTACCAGTACCATGCTGATTTTAATATTATAGTTTTGTAATAGAGTTTGAAGTCTGATAAATTGATGCCTCCCATTTTGTTTTTATTGCCCAGAATTGTTTTTGCTATGCGGGGTCTTCTCTGGTTCCATACGAAGCGTAGAATTAATTTTTCTACATCTGTGAAGAATGATGTTGGTATTTTAGTAGGGATTGCTTTGAATCTGCAGATCACTTTGTGTAGTATAGACATTTTAACAATGTTTATTCTGCCGACCCACGAGCATGGTATGGTTTTCCACCTGTTTACGTCTTCTGCTATTTCCTTCCTCAATGTCTCATAGTTCTCCCGGTAGAGGTCTTTTACCTCCTTAGTTAAATATATTCCTAGATACTTTATTTTCTTTGTTGCTATTGTGAAGGGAATTGAATCTTTGATTTGGTTTTCTGTATGACTGCTGTTGGCGTATATGAAAGCCTCTGATTTGTGTGTATTGATTTTGCATCCTGAAACTTTACTGAATTCATTTATCAGTTCCAGTAGCCTCTTG